>JAVJIF010015697.1:0-65155 GCA_038442645.1 Agave tequilana
GGAGAATGAGAGTTACATTTTGCAAGTTATTTTTTAACGAAACAAAAAACAAAAAATAGAAAAGAAGTTTTACGACTAACGACTTGCGACGTTTTACGGTGAAACAAACAGACCTCATACAGACTGATTTAGAACATGAAATTTTCAATGAAACCAACTCTACTCTTTACCACCAAATAGCCATCCTCTGACTCTTTGAGGCTAAATATGCAGAGAATTGCTTTAAAAGATAAAATTCTTTATTTTTATTCATCTCATATTCATCAAATTAAATTACATGAATTCATGAAATTAAAAGGACTTCAATGACTTAAATAATTTGCACGGACACTGCTTGTTCCTCAAAAGTACACTTCCTAACAAATCCACACACTCTGATTCTGAGCATCTCAAATACGAACCCCTTGAAGCGCAAGCAGTACGAGGTGTTAAAAAAAAGACCCAAAAACAGTAAGAGTAGAGAATTAGCGAATACCTTCACGCTGCACCTTTTCTTCTTCCCTTTTGATAGCGACCCCCGAAAAAAAAAAATCTTAAATAATTGAGATTCGAGAACCCGAACACGCCAATCTTTTATCAAATCTGGTATCTTTTCAGTGGTTTCAGCTCTTGATCCAGTTGGGTTCAATCCGCGGAGGGAAACCCATTTTGGGTCGAATTGAAGACATGGGTTTTTGAATTGGGGGTGGATTTTGGTCGAATCTGGGAGAAAGGAGGGAGCTTGGCGAGGATTTGGAGGTGGGTTTCGGATTCTGATCGATATGCGTCGAAGGGCGTCAGATTTCCGGCGCCCTGTTCGAAGGAGGCTCTCTGATTGGATCTGGTGGCTTCTTGGTATCTTCACGGTTGCTGGTTTGGTGCTATTCGTTGTTCAGCATCAGCATCAGGATCGATTTGACCGCCCAGTTCAGGTAATCAATGCCAACAAGCTTTTTTTTTTTTTTTTTAAGTTTAATTTTTGTCTTTTTAATTTAATTTCAAACCTATGTTTGAGATTGGATCAAGTTATAATCTTTGATGATATGATCTAGGTTTTTGTTGTTTGTGAGGTTTGAGAAGAAAAACCCCACTTGTGATTTTAAGGTAGTTGTGGGTTATAGTGATTGAGCAGGTGTTGATTTTGTGTTATTGATTTAGATCTCTTCATTGTTTGAATCTGGGAGCCGAAGTAACTTTTAGGATCTGATACTTCCAATTTCTCTATTCAAGTATTACTGTAATAGAGTGTGAGTGAGTTTCTAACTGGATGAATTGTTGGAGTGCGGGTTTTTGTACTAACAATGTTTCCGATATCACTGCAATATAGATTGTTTCTTTTCTGAGATTGTTAATTAGTGAATGATCCGTGATAGGAGCTACTAAGGAATATCAGAAGAGACTGTAGTAGATTATTTTTTATCTAGGTGTTTGTATGATGTTCAAGTTGATTGATTGGCTAAAGATTCTGGACAGTGCTTACTGGATCTGTGAAGGTGGAACACTACCCTTACTTTGGAGGAGGATCGCTGTCTGGTTGTTGAAATAGATCTTAGGATCTGGTTTTATCAGTTGTGACATTAAGAGAGAGAACCATTTGTGAGGTTAAGAGAGAGAACCATTTGTGATTGGTTTCCTTTTCTTTTGATGTATTCTTGGGGAAGTACTGATGTGACGAGAAGTAGCAATTGGTTCCAATCAAAGGCATGTTTGCAACAGAACTATGTTCCAAGAGAAGTATGTTAGGGATCAACATAAGAAATTGTAGTTAGTTAAAAACTTTGGGTCTTACTACTACACAAATTTGTGATAGCCATATGATAGGTTCCCTTTGAGCGGATTTATTACACATTATAGTAACCACTACTGATAGTTTGAATGTTTCAATGGACTTGGTTGAAGATGTCTAATTGAAATCTTAATCTAAAGTACTGCCCTATTTCTAGGTGGGTAGTTTCTGAGGTTTAAGAAGGGAAACTAATTGTTTGTTCTACATGTTTATTTTGTGTCTTGTGAAATGAATCTTAACTGAGATCAGTATTTCAAAAATCCTTTAGTTGAAGGGTTACACGCCTCTAAGTGAACTGAGCTCGTTATGGGGCATGTTGTGGTAGGCTGAAGTCTTGATGTTTGTGTTTATAGTTGACCATTTAGTGGCGATCCTACTAAGGGTTGTTCTCTTCTTGGGCTGGTCTTTGAAAATATTGATGCTCGTGAATTTGAGTGATTGATTGGCTTCAATTGGTTGGACTGTTGGATAGTAGAGGAGTGGGGGCGGAATCTGAATTTGGTTTTGAAGGTCCATGAGAATTAGGAAAACTTCATTTTTTTTTTCTGTGGAGGATAAGTATCAGGAGATTGAGGGGAACTGAGGAGTAGCCGAGACATTTTTCTTTAAATGGTAGTGATCTCAAATTTAAGATGTGTGGAGGTCTTTAAAAGAAGCCTTAAATAAGGGACACCAAAAGGCCGAAACTTGAATATGTGGTAGTCAAAGTAAACCTTATGATATCATACTTCTAATCAATGCTCATTTATCTATTATCAAGGCTGGATTTTGATTGCCATTGCTTGGCCCAAGGTTTAAAATATCGGTAACGGTATTGGTATCGATTAATGGTTTTATTTTATTGGCATCATCAATATTGACAATATTGTTTCTAGACGACAATATCGGCCGATTCTTTAGGGTTGATATCATCTTGGATACCTTAGAACCCGATATGATAGTGCCAATGTATATAGAATCAATCTATATTTAAAACCTTGGTTTGGTGTTATACTTGTAACCCCTGTTTTAAATATCAGCCGAGTCGACTGAGATATCGCCGATATCTTCTTTTTTGTCTGCTGCTGATACGATTGGGAAAATCATTCGCCATATCATTTACAGTAAAAAACGGTCGATATTTGAAATATCGGCCGATAAATCGCACGAAATATCGCCCGATATGAAATAACTTATTTATTGCATGACTGCGTGCAAATGTATATTATTTTTTTACTGCCTTTGCATGTATATTACATCATTTTTATTAGGTAGATGATATCTATAACATTAAACCAACTTTTAGTTATCAATATTTCATTATATATAGTGTCTGATATGAACGCCCGATATGCGCGCGTATTCTCGATATCTCCCCTGATATCCGATACCGATATGAAAAACTCCCATCCGATACGATCCCGATATCCGATATTTAGAACCTTGCTTGTAACAAGGATACATTGCATTAAAGCGCTAAGAGTATTCATAATATTAATTAGATATATGCTCCTTAGTTGATATTTGTTATATTCTGTTTGGAGTATGTTTGGCTTTATAAGAGAAGTAGGTGTGTTTTAATTTTTTTGTACATATTCTCTAAATGCAATATGGGGATAGTTAGTCTTCTTAGACATAAGTAGCAGATTGTTCGATTGTCAATAATGATGTAACCTTTCACTGGGGGGGGGGAGCATGAAGGTACTTTGAAAAAAGTATTTAGCTAACTTTTGACTTTATATTGGGCCTTACAGTTAACTACATTCTCTATGGAAAAATAAATCATCTTCTAGATGCTTTCTTGTTTAGGAGATTTGGTTGGTTGAGCTTTTGTTTTGCGATCTTAGACTCATGAGTGATTAAGTAGGTTTTTCTTTTCGAGGTTTGATTGGAACTTTGAAGCCTCTCTTAGGAGATCTTGGTGGGTTGGTCATTGGCTACATGAGCTTAAAGCCTTAAACCCCATGTAAGAAGATTAAGGTAGGTTTCCCTACCGCCACCTGGATTTCTAGGGCTAATGTTGAGCCCTTGATAGTTTCCTTGCGCAAGGATGGATACAATTTATGGTGTGTTTGTACGTTTTAATTGAAAAAAAATAGATTTTTGGTTTTAGTTTTTTTTATAAATTTAAAAGTCAGAGGATTTTAAAGAAGCTTAATACTGATTTGTTGTTTGCTTTGAAATTTTTTAAGTCAAAGTAGGAAACACAACCATGTGCATAAAGAAGACAATAACAAATTTTGAAATTTCTATTCATAATGGAATTTTTTTCAAAATCATAATTTTAGAAGATTTCCATTTTCTCTTACCTAGCCAAAAACAGTCACCTAAAGAAATATCATGACTTGTTTTCCTTTTCCCAAAAAATCCACCTAAAATCTGTTGGACATCCAAATGTACCCTTAAAGGTTGACAACTTGACATTAATCATAAAATTTTCCAGTCTTTCAATGGAGCATATTGCTTCTAAACCAACTCTTTTTTACAAATGACTAGTATTGATATCTTGAGATTTGTTGTTTAGTATGACAATTTTGGGAAACCAAACATTATGTTAGTTTAACAGATCAAAATTCCGAATAATGGATTTTGATTTCTTGAATCTTGATCTTTTTGTTTGCCAATTCTGCAAGGAAATAAATCAGATCTTTTATTGTTTCTTAATATGGGGCGCACTAAATGTTGATTACTATTGCATCATGATGTAGGAAGCCAAGGCAATGACATCAACAAGTCGCATTAGTCGACTAATCATCAAGATTAGTAGACTAACCATCTCAGTAGTTGACTAAGCCAATCTCAGTAGTCAACTAATTTGGTTCAATAGAGAGTTGGTAATTTTTGGGCTTGTTTATTAGTCGACTAATGAAAGCCATTAGTCGCCTAACTCCGTCACCGGTCTCTGTGTCAGAAAATTTATTTCTGTTTAGGAGTTTATTTTCGCGTCGAATTTGGATTCCAAATTGTTTCATTTTTCTTTATTTATTCTAGTTTCCTAGTTAGGTTAGACTTCTACTTTTAAAGCCTATTTAAAGCCCTTGTATTTTTGTTTTTTGAATTATCTTTTAAAACTTTTATCAATTTTCCAATCAATAGATTTGATTTTTCTCTTTTCCATTGCTCGTGAATTCGAGCTGTTTTTTTTCGCTCGTGGTGCGAGTTATTTTGCTCGTGGATTTGAGTTTTATTCCATCTAAAGGTATCATTTAGAATTCATCGGCCCTAGAACGAAATCTAGCCGGCATCTTCGTTTCTTGTCTACGTCAAGTGGTATCAGAGCTTCGATTACTTTACGAAGATGTCAGAAGACGGCGATAGATTGCAAGGCTTTTCCACAAGGATGAGCACTGCTGAAAGGAAAATCGGCGCTATCAAGTCAATCTTGGACAACGTAGTCGGAGAGTTCAAGAGATTATCCCTCAAGATCGATGACCAAAGTCTAGTCGATGGTACTTACCGAAGCGGATGGGCTCATCCATCAACTAATCTTTCAGCTTATCAACCACCTTTATATCATCCACCACCGAGGTATCCTCTACAACATCCTCAATTTAATGAATCTTTCTACAAAGAGAAATTGCACAATCCCATCTATCAATACGATGATTATGAAGATGAAGGGATGGTTTATGGAAGGTGAATGAGATTCACTAATCCTAATCTAAATAGGAGAGGTGGATTTTCTAACCCTAATAGGAGAGACATTTTTCTTATCCTAATCATGATAGGGAAGGAAGATACTCAAATCCTAATGAGTATCGAATGAAAGTTGAGATTCCTTCTATTAGTGGGAACCTTATAATTGAATCTTTCTTGGACTGGGTCTATGAAGTAGAGAAGTTCTTTGACATGACTTATGTACCTGAGGAGAAGTATGTCAAGTTCATTCCCTACAAGCTCAAGGGAGAGCAGCCGCTGGGGGGACCAATTACAAAATTCAAGGAGATATCAAAGCAAACCACCTGCGATGACATGAAAACACATGAAACAATTACTTCAACAGAGATTCCTTCCACCCGACTATCAACATATCTTTTTTGAACATTGTCAACAAGGTACAAGAACTGTTACGGCATGTACGGAGAAATTTTATCGCCTGTCATCATGCTGCAACTTATCTATGTTGGAGGAGCAACATGCGGCAAAATATAATAGTGGTCTAAGATACCCTATTCGATGGCGCGTGATCCTTCACAATGTGTCCTCCGTTGATGAAGATCATAACTAAGCATTGAAGATCGAGTCTATGAAGTAGGCTTCACCTTTTAGACATTCAACACCAATTAAGAGTTAGCATGTGGCGCAACAGTTGGCCGACGCCAGCCCGATAGCGGCCCACACACCTGCATTAGCACCAGCAACAACAACCGCTGCAGTTGCAAAGAGCAAGGAGAATCCCTATGCCATGAGACCAATCAATTCACTGATTCCAAAATCTACAAAAGAAAATGAGCCTAAATTGATATTCATGTGCAAGCAAGGCGTGTTTTTAGTGGAATCGAAGGAAATAAAGCTGAGCTTTGCTCTATTGTTAAAGAAGAGGTTGTCTCCTCTACTGAAATTTCTGAGGAGATGAAGTTGGAACCTGTGGGAAAGCCTACACCACTTTGGCAGCATAGTGCAACTATTCTTGATTTTGAAGATCCCTTCATGCAGAAGGTGAGTGCTCGAGATGCAAGCTTTCAATTTTTCAAGTTCATATCACCTACTATTGGCACATGGGCACGACGAAAGTATGATCCATCATTGACTTACAGCTATAAGGAGATGTACGACTTGTCGAGTTACAAGTGAAAAAGATTCAGATATTCTAAGGTGATGTTCTTTATTCCATGTAACACGACTATGGGTGTTTTATGTGATGTGTCAAGTTCTATTGTCAATTGCACTTTGGAAGCTATTCGAAGCAGATCAAGATTTTGGGTCACACTTTTTCTCAGGTAGAGTTGCTAAAGATGGCATCGTTCATGGTTCGATTGATTGGAACTCGAGGACGGGTTTTTTTGAAGAGGGAGGGACTGATGTAGGAAGCCAAGGCAACGATTGCAACAAGATTCACATGTCGACTAATCATCAAGATTAGTGGACTAACCCTCTCAGTAATCAACTAATCCAATCTCAGTAGTCGACTAATTTGGTTTAACAAAGAGTTGGTAATTTTTGGCTTGTTCATTAATCGACTAATGGCTGTCACCAAACTCTGTATCAGAAAATCCAATTTTGTTTAGGAGTTTGTTTTTGGGTCCAATTTGGATTCCAAATTGTTTCGTTTTTCTTTATTTATTTCTAATTTCCTAGTTAGGTTAGACTTTTACTTTTAAAGCCTATAGCCCCTTGTATCTTTGTTTTTAGAATTATCTTTTGAAACTTTATCAATTTTCTAATCAATAGAATTGAGTTTCTTTTTTCAATTGCTCGTGGATTCGAGTTGTTCTCTTTTACTTGTGGATTCAAGTTGTTTTGCTCATGGATTCGAGTTTTATCCTACCTAAAGGTATCCTTTAGAGTTCGTCGGCCCTAGACTAAGATCTAACCGGCATCTTCGCTTTTTGCCTGCGTCACATCGACAGCAAATTTACCCAAATTGGAGTGAAAAGACTAATAAAAATAGAATCTAAAGTTCCACTGCAAGTTTGGGCCTTGGAAACCATATGTTGGACTATTGGCTTCAATGCATGGACCTGTTTCTTGGCTTCATATTCAGCTAGAATTTACCCTATAGCTCAATGAGAATGTTGATATTTATGAGTAAACAAACAAGAGAAAAGATAGTATATGAAATGGACACTTATGTGAGATTAATAACAACATGAGGATAAGATGGGAGAAAAATCCTTTCATGTTGTTTGGACATCTACAAGGGAAATGTGTTAATCGCTTAGGAAGAATGATAGGATCATAGTTAAAGGTTCATTAGGATGAATGTCATGCTAAAACAAACTTTGATTCTATGCACCTAAAATGGGGAGATACGGTTATTGGAGACTGAATGGAGAAAAGGATTCAGATAACTAACGGAAAAAATTTATATAGAAGTATTTGATTTGTTCTTGTAGGCGGTTGGAGACAATTTAGACCAATGTTGGTACATGAATCACTTTGATATGCAGTACAAAAACGGAAACGAAAACGTGAGTAGCCCCAAAATGTGGTTCGATGGGATAGCATTTTTCGGATCGCTTAGTTGGAACAAAATATGTTTGTGTGTGTGTGTGTGTGTTGTCACGAAGGCACACCACATATCCAATGAAATGTTAAATATTCAAATAATATTTAGGCGGCGCATAGGCTTCCTTTCTTCAACCCTAGTATATAAGGTTTTTTTTTTTTTTACTGTTTCATTACTTTATAATTCATTTATATTTTGGTTCGCCAATTTTACCGATCCGGATCGCAAATGTACCATGATTGGGAACACGTGATTCAAAACGAAAATTGTGAGGGGTTTGACGAATTCGGTAATCTTGGTTTAGACAGCCCAATATCATTCTCATAATGCGACATATCACAGAAGACTCTTCCCATTCCTCATGTTCTACAAAAAATACAGCCATAAACATACGCGCATACATATTTTTGTGTTCTTTTAAACACATTTAATAAAAAACAATGAAATTATAGTGTTGAAATGTTGCCTCCTAAAACTCGACTAAATCTGCAACTCCCTTCATTAATGCCTTATGTGTCAGACAACTGCCAAAGAACTTTCTTTGGGCATGGGCTCCAGTTCGAGACTAAGAAACCTAAGCCCAAAGAAAGATGCCAAGGCGGCTGCCTAGGCTCCTTTTAGTGGATAATCTGTGTTCTTTAATTGAAACTCATCAATATGGTAGATGCACTTCCTTGTCAACGTCAACTGGTATACTATGGAAGATACAGACATGTCAGAACTTGTGTGAAACCTGGGCCATACCAATCTATATTGTGAAAACACTTACTTGAACTTGATGCGGTTGTATTCATATAAATTGATCACATGCTATGTTTCTTTATGTAACTGTATTGTTTTGGCAGAAAGAGAAGTTGCCATGTGCTGCATCTTTCCTTTTGTTTGCAAGATAAACAGTGAGGCAAAATGCCATGCATTGTATCAAAATGTTTTTGTGAGCCTCCAGCTTGCTTATAATCAGAGTTCCACCCACCCATTGTGGCATGTAAATTCAGATAATTGAAGCATTTTCATGCAAAGGATGTGTCTCCTCTGCAAAAAAGGAAAAAGAAAAGAAAAGAAAAGAAATCACTCCAACCTGTTCTATAAAACCATTTCGTGACCAGAAATAACTTGAAAGGAGGAGGAGATGTGTGGCATCCTCTGAAGGCATGTGGATTCTCTAGGGTATGCAATCAGTGACCACCTCATTGACATAAGCCTGTTGTCCCCAATCCCATCATTCTCTTTCTAGCAATAGTTGAAACTTCATCACTCCTCAAGTTGGTCCCATACCTTATCTTTAGACATTTCTAAACCTTGACAATGTACCCTGACCAAGCAGAAGCACATCGTGTTGATACCAAAACTTGGACTATTTTAGCTAAAAAACAAGGAATGGAAGCAACAATATGTGCCCAACCAAATTTGAACTGAAGCTGAAACCACAAAACCATAATGCACAACCAGCCATCCCGTCCAACCAGTCTATAGTGGTTGGATCAGGACAGGGAACCTCCTTTCTCCGGGGGAAACATGAGAATCTGACTATTTTTTTTGATGGAGAGGGCTACTGGAATGCACAAAAACAAACCTTTGCTACTACAATAGGATCCATCGAAAGCATGAGAGGGAGGATATGACGTGCAAATTGAGAATGAGAAAAGTTGTGAGTCCACCACAAGGAAACTTTAGGGGTAAATTCCCAGAAAGAATTTATCTACACTTCAAATTGTAACCTAGGTCTAAAACAGAGTAGAAGAAATAATCGCAAAGACTCAGGTTTTACGTGAAAACCCAATTTGGGAAAAACCACAGAGAGGGGGAGAATTCACTATTTTCAGAGGATTATATTGTTCTCTTCAGAGGTAAGCTCTATTTTTCTAACTAAATATCTCTTTCTCCCCAAAAAAATCTACCTCATCCTTGTCCCCTCTAGATATCTTATATACCTGGGGGTTTTCTGTTGACGATGCGAGTCATGCAGGATTCAATAACCGCACGATCTACACGTTGCGATCTTTCGTAACGGTCTGGATTGTGCTCTTAATTGCGGGAGTGATATTTGCTGCTTTCTGTAACTGCTCGCGTTGAAATAGGGATCATGGACCATGTTTGAAATATGGAATGGCCTGGTGGCGTAACGAACTCCACAAATATAGGCTGGAGTTGATGGAGTTAGTTTGCAGTGTTTGTCTTGCTTAAGTCGGGATTCAATAACCGCACGATCTACACGTTGACGGTGCAAGTCATGCGAGATTTAATAATCGCATGATTTATATGTTGCAATCTTTCGTAACGGCCTGGATTGTGCTCTTGATTGCGAGAGTGATATCTGCTGCTTCTGTAACTGCTCGCGTTGAAATAGGGATCGTGGACCATATTTGAAATATGAAATAACCCGGTGGCGTAACAGACTCCACAAATATAGGCGGGAGTTGATGGAGTCAGTTTGCAGAGTTTGTCTTGCTTAAGTCAGGAGAACTGACTTTGGGAGGATGAACACCCTCGAGAAAATTAATTTTCTCGAGAGAAGAGGATGGTCTCGGGAATGCTCTGAACGCTGCTCTTGCTCGGAGGTTTTCCTTGCGAATGTCTTCGAAAAAATATGACGGCAGAGGAGACGTGTCTTGATCATGGCGTGGGTCAGATTTTGACCACTACATTTGCCCTCTCTGCTTCCTCATTCTCCCAATTTTGAGGCGAAAGAGTGGAGCGGAATGAGTATGTCCTTGCTCGGGAAGTTGAGGCGTCGCTTGTAAAAGGTCTTGGCCGATGCTTCTTTAGTACTCTGGGCCCTCTTTAGAAACTGGTGAAGACAGCTGGGTAATTAATGACTCAAATCTTGACTTCATACTGAAGGAGATCGTGTGACAGGATTGAATCGAATCCATTGATCTGACATGACAAAAAAATCGGGATTCAAACTGTCTTTGCTGATGTGAAAGTTGAATTCGGAACGGTTCAGCTTCCGCGTCTATAAATAGGGGGTATTTTGGAAATGGGAGGCCCATCTTCAGAAGGCTTTTTCTGCCCCCTGATATTTTTTGCTATGGTGGATTGAGTTGCTGTTCTTTCTTCGCTCGATGGAAGAAGGAGATGGAGAGGATGCCAATAATGAAAACGGTGGTTGCGTCGTATCGGACCCATTGCCATGTAATTTCGGATCTCGTGATGACGTGGTTATGAAATTTCAGTTCTCGTGATAAGTTCTTGCTTTTGGGAAGGGAGATCGTGACTCTTACTTCTATCTGGTCGGTCCGCCTGGTCTTTGATCAGGGCAGATTGGACGGGAGTTGGGGCTCATGGCCTCTCTTTCCTTATAGCGTGTAGCATGCAGGAGCGGAAGATGTGCTTGATGATGGGTATGATCCCTAGTCTGACCGTTTGTACTCCTGTTGATCGTCGTTGCTTTGCCGTGGGAGTTTTTCCTCGACTCCTCGTGGCCTAGCGACCGGCAGGGTTGCATGGGGGTATTCCTCGGGATTATTGCTGGAGAAACATCTCGCCTGCTTTCACTTCGGGTTCATCTTCGGAGTCAGGATGCTTGGCATGACATCCTCATTGTCTTTCATGTCATGGATGAAATAGTCTGGCTGCCTTGGAGGCATGCTCTACTCGGGGAGAAAGAGGCGGTTCTCCACTCAGAGACTTTCTATTCTTGCACAGGAACCTCCTTAGGCTTCTCTTGGGGATGCGGATGATGACGTGAATAATTGGATCGCGCCTGCATGAAGCGCTCCCCGATTGAAGGATCTTTGTTTGCTTCAGCATCACGAATTTTGATGAGTCTGAGTCAAGACATGTTTTTGTATTTCTTTTTCAAAAAAAACAAACACCAACATGTAATAGATCTTGTGTCACTCATGTAAGATGTAACTGAGTATGTACTTGAATAGATGTAATCAGAAAATTTTATAATGCAAGTACTAAATGAAAGTGTATCATCAGATCTTGACTGCTTTGTCTTGTGAAATTGCTATGCCCCTTCAGAGGCTTGGTTTCCGGAATGCAAGAACATAACATGTATATGGTATCGTCTTCGAAGAGTGTTTTCGTCTCCGAGTGTACATACATTTGCCCTCCGAATGAGGACTTTAGTAGCAGAGTGTGTTGGGCTAAAAGGCGCTGGTCTGAGTAAAGTGAGAACTTCAGTTGCAGAGTGAGCTGGGCCGATAGGCGCTGATTTCCGAGTGAAGTGAGGACTTCAGTCGCAGAGTGATGGGAGTTCGGAGACTAATATGGTGCTATTATTCTCGAGTGGGAGTTTTTCTTCTTGGAGCGCACAAGCATAAGATTTCGAGTGAGGGAGTCTTCAGCGCGGAGCTGGGCAGGCAGTTGCCCAATTGGGGATGAGCCCGAGGTAGTTACCCAATTGAGGATGAGTCTTTGGAACCCAGAGACAACTATGATTATCGAGTGGGGGCTTCCCTCTTCGAAAAACAGACAAATTGGCAGTAGCCAATCGGGGATGAACCTTCCGGACGGTAGTTGCCTGATTGGGGATGAGCCAAAGCAGTTGCCTGGTTGGGAATGGGCCTTCCGGAGGACAGATGCTCAATCATGAATGAGCCTAAGGAGTCACCCAGAGGCGAATGCTTGTGTAACTGTTCTCGAGTGGGAGAATTCCTCCTCGGACGTCCGTCAAGAGAAGAAAGCTTATAGGTTGGCTGAGCTGGGGCCGAGGAGCAGGTTCCGCGGACCCTTAGAAGGATATTAGAAAACTGTTAAGAATGCATTTTTATTAAATGACTTAAAAATACATAAAAGTAAATGAAATATAAGGGCTCTTATCTGTTTGAGGAACTTCCCTATTTTTCTTTCCCAGGTTGGTGTTAGTCAACCATCCTGTGTTGAGTGATCATGTGTTGCGGTTAATTCAGAGACAAGGTCTCCTGTTGTCTCTCTATCTCGGAGGAGGCTCTGGGTGCGAGGATGTTTCTTGAAAATAGCTTTGCTGGATAAGATCTTCAAGATATTTACGGAGGGACCGACATTGAGAAGTTCGGTGCCCCTGGCTGTCGTGGAAAGAACAATATTCTCTCGCTCTGGGACGAGCAGGGTCGTGTATTTCTACCTCTGGACGCTTCACCCTAGGTTGTCCCTTGATGACTTCAATGACGTCCTGGATTGGGGAGATTCAGCGGGGTGAAGCTGCTGGATATTTGGTAAACTCGGGGTTGGCTCTGTTGAGGGTGCGAGAACGGTTGAGAGCGCCCTATTCGCGATCCTGGAAGGCAACGGAGAGGCCTCTGTGCTGTGGCTTCGGTTTAGCATCATCTTCGCTGTGGCTGAAAGATGGGTTGGCAAAGTTTTTTCATTGTTTTCTCCAATTGGATATATGGTTGGGCTCAGTACAGGATCTCGCTCCAATGGGTGATGTTGTATTTCACCAGATGCTTGTACAGTGGATGAGTGATCCATAGCCCACTGATGAATGCGAGGGCGGAAGCGTCTTTGCTGCAATTTTGTACTTTGACCAGCTGATTCTAAAAATAGCCAATGTACGTCTTGAGATTGTCGGAGGATCTCATCTTCACGGAGAGGAGGTGATGGTTGCTCTACTTGAACTCCTGATAGAAAGAGTATTGAGTGAGAAACAACTTGGTGAGATCTCCAAAGTTGTGGACTGAGTGTTGCGGAAGGGAGTAGTACCAGTCGGAAGCTGCCCCCCTCTGCAGATCCGACACAAGATGGAGTCATTTTTGAAATGAATCACCATCTTGTCTTGATACTGGCAGAGATGTTGAACCAGATCACTCTGACTGGAGTAGCAATTATAGGTCAGAATCATGAACTTCTTGAAAAATTCATATTCCAGTATGTCCATGGAGAAGGGAGAATTGGATGCATCAGTGACGATGACCCTGAATCTGCAAAGATGTGGCATACTCACTCCTGTAAGTACACCTAGAGGGGGTGAATAGGTGTATGGCTAATCTAATGACAAATAATGCGGAATTAAAAACTAATTGCAACACACTTAGTGTAACCAAATAGTGTAGCCGAATTCTCGGTGAAGGGCTCTGGACTATCTCGTCTAAATTCCTCTAAATAAGAGTTGAGGTGCTATGTAAAGCTCTCTTGGTTTAACACAAGTATGACACACAATCAAACCCAAGCATATATAGGATATGAACAATATGATGCAATACACAATAAGAGAGAGAGTTAGAGAGAGTGGATCAAACGCAAACACCAAGATATGTTTCGAGGTTCGAGCCACTGCTCTACGTCTCCGCCTTCACACAGAAGGATTTCCACTATATCGTCCACACACGACTTCCCACACAGGGAACCTCCACTGAGGACTTGGGCAAATACAGCTAGTACATAACTCCTATCTCTAACAAATACAACCTCTACACAAGAGGCAAGGCACAACTACAATCACCTCTTACTAGAGGGACTAGGCACTTAGCCAAACAATAATCAACCTCTCACTAGAGGGATTAGGCTCAAAACCAACACTCCAACCACAATCACCTCTACACTTAGAGGGATACAACCAACCAAACACAACCTCCACAATCACCTCTACACAAGAGGGATACCAACAAATAAAGAAGGTTACAACTCTTGGTGATCTCAAAGACCACAAACCAATTTCCTCACAAAATAAGATCCTAATAGATATGATAGCTTAAGTGTGAGAAAATAAAGAGTTTGGAAATCATAATCACAAAGAAAAACTCTTGGGAAAACTTCTATAATAGCTATAGAAATGAAGATCAAAACCAAGACCCAAAGACTTCTCCTTTTCTTGATTTTTTCAACCCTTTAAAAACAAATAAAGATATAATCTTTAAGCCCAAAACTTTTTTAAACTTGTAGCTAAAACACTTCTAAAGATGAGAAAATTTGCTCTTCAAATTGTTGTTCAAAACCAGCTCAAATGAGGGGTATTTATAACCCAAAACAGAATCTGCCCGTTGGCAGCAGGAAAGGGCAGAAATGCCCTTCCGGTCGACCGCCCGGTCGACCTGTCAACGGTCACTTTTCTGACCGTTGAACCAGCGTCGACCGGGCCAAAGCCAACGGTCGACCGTCCGGTCGACCGGCCCCACCCGAGAGTGGGGTGCTTTCAGTCGGTCGATCGCCCGGTCTACCGGCCGAAGAGGCTGGCCGTGTGCACGTCTTCGTGCACATCGGTCGACCGTGCCAGTCGACCGACTCCTGGTCCGGTCGACCGCCAGTGTCTCTGATTGGGTATTTTTAGGATTTAAAAACTCGTCTTTTTAACTTCAATTAAATTCCATAAAATCACATAAATTTCACAAAAATAAGTTCTTATATGATGTTTGAAATACAAATATGTATGACTAAAATTCAACACATATTATCAACAATTTGAACCATTTTTGTGACATTGAAATTTTGCTTTAAACTAAAATCCGTATTTTCCAAAACTTGAATTTTTGAAATGGAAAACCGATTTTTCCAAACCACATGTAAATACAAAAACATGATATTGAAACAACTTTGAAGAATATTGTATATGGATAAAATCTAATATACATATAAAGATTTATATCTATGTTTTTGACATGAAATTCAATATCGGTTAAACCGAAAAAATCAATACCAAATAAACTTGTGTGTGTATGTGCACTTGAGCATATCAACACTATTTAATCTTTACAATGATCTAAACACAATCTTAAACTAAATAAACTGAGGTCTTCTTGTAGAACTCTTTCTCCAAGTCGACCCGATCCAAACGCGATCCAAACGAGCTTGACCCAACCGAGTGCTAGATGCGATCTTGACGCTCGAGCTCTCGAATCAACATGTGAAAACTTCAAAACTCCTTTGTTGAAGCTAATCACCTACTAATAACTTGATCAAATATCTGAAACTAAATATCACAAGATTATTAGTAAACTATAACTGCATGAGTTAATCATCATCAAAACTAAAGTGAAGGGCCTTTGGGCCAACAATCTCCCCCTTTTTGATGATGACAAAACTTATGGAGTTATATATGCATGGATTAAAATTAAGCTTCATAGAAGCTCCCCCTTAACTCATGCATAGCAATAAACAATAAAGATATGCAATGAATGCTCAATATAAATATGCATAATAAACATGGAAATAAATAAACATGCTCTGATATCAATTGCTCTTATACCAATTGTAAAATCTTATACGAATTGTAAAAATAAACAAAAGTAAACATGCATAAACTGAACATGCATAACATGCATCTATAAATCTCTAAATTTCTCTCCCCCCTTTTGTCAAATCATCAACAAAGGGGCACAAGATAAACTCAAAAGAAATTTTCTTCTTTTTGTCAAATCAAACAATAAAGTTATATATATACGATATACATTCATAAAGAAGAGAGGCGTAAAGTTAACTCCCCCTGCATACATGCATTTATATGAAAAGAGATGACTAAACCCTAACCACATAAAGCATAATATACAATGTATAAAGGAGATGCGAAGCTCCCACTATACACGTGTAAGACATAAAGAAGAGCGGTCAAGCTCCTCAATATGAGATACACTCAACATGAATCTATATATAGAGAAGATGTTAAGCTTCCCTTGCATATAAGCAATAAATATCAAAACATTATGATACCAAATTATGATACCAATAGAAATTACACAAAATTTTTAAGGTACCAAAAGATACTAATTGAAAACATCTTGTAAAGTTTTGATACCAATAGAAATTACACAAAATTTTAAAGTACCAAAAGATACCAATTAGAAACATCTTGTAAAGTTTTGATACCAATAGAGAATGAAACATTATGTGTTTTTGATACCAATTGAAACAAATATATATTGTAAAGCTTGATACCAATTGTAAATATCAGTACCAATTGAAAATATTTTATAATTTTGATACCAATTGTAAGAATATATATATATTGTAGGTATTGATACCAAATGAAAGTAAAAACCAAATTTTTATGTAAACACAACTCATTTCAATAAGGATACCAATATAAAATGAAGCATGATACCAATTGAAAAACATAAACCAACTTTTTTTGTCAAACACTAAAATCATTTTGCAATTGAGATACCAAATAGAGAATAATACCAATTTAATATTCTTGATACCAATATTGAAAAAATGAAATATATACTAATTGAAAATATTTTTCATTAGGAGCGTAGGAAACCAATTGAAAACTAAGATATCAATTAACAAATATCATTTTTCAACATAAAGAGTGTGAGTAAGATACTAATTGTAAACAAAACCGAGTGAAAGGCAAAACATGAATTTTCTCCCCCTTTATGAAATACAAAAGAAACGATGCATAAGCTTGTATAAGATACCAATTGAAAAAATAATTGTCATTAAGGACTAAATCAAGCTTAGCATAACAAAATTTGTGCTTTAAGATATAAAGATCTAGTAAGTACAATCAAAACACACATATATGTATGAAAAATGTAAATACCAATCTAAATTGATACTATTTGAAGTTGAAGCATACATGTATAGAAACAAATATGAATATACAAAATAAATATCAATTGTGATACCAATTGAAAACACAATGAGGATCAAGTGTATAACTCATAAAGACCACCCTATCATGCACATGTTAAAAAGATTTTCAATTTGAGCATACAAGGCATGGTCGCCCATCCAACCACCTTTCGATGGAAGGGGTTTTCAAGAATAGGATTTGAAAATAATTTTAACAAGTTTAAAAACTCTTCCAAAATGAAGAAATACGCAACTAGTTTTATAATAAACTTGAAAACTAATACGAAATTCTTCAAGTAAGGAATACAATAAGAATATATCCATGAAAAATATGAAAATCACACAATCATCAACACTCAAAGTCTATAGAGTACATATAATACTCATGAAAATAAAGTCATGAGAAAACATCAAGTAACGTGAGTGTAAAGAATGATGTGAAAAGCATAATCATGGGAATAGGCAATAAGGCTCAATATGAAATTCCTTTATAAACATGAAAATTTAATTTTCATCAAAATAAGACAAACTTCAAAGCATATGTATGTTTTGTCAAAAACTAAAGGTATACATACATATCCTAAACACAAATGAGTCCACAAAGAATTTTGCATAAAAGGCAAATGACTCAAGAGTATACATGTATATCCAATAGTTTTAGACAAAATTAGCATATACATGAAGTTAAAATATATTATCATAAAAACATGTCTAAAAATAGGGAATACAAGTTGAAATGCATTAATCATCAAAACTAGGCTATACTAGTACATCTAATGAGTACAAATTTGCAATCAAATACAAACATATAATAATCTATTTGTGACTCACTAGTTGTATAAGTATATACACAAGTTTTAATGAAAGCTACATCTAAACATGTAATCAAACCATGAAGTGCAAAAATTATAATTCAAAACCAATGTGATCATTATGACAAATGCACATGTTTCAGAGTTATGATATACAACATAGCTAAACTAAGGTGAACACAAAAAAATATAGTTCCATATAAACATGGGTGTATCTCAAATACTAATCATGTATATCACAAGTTTAATTGTCATGGCATTTAACATAGTAATCAAAACATGCTAAAAATCAACAACATAAAGCATGTAAGCTAAATGGGAGTTAGAGATCGTTACCAAAACTATTGGGGCACACCTCTAGGTTTCCAAACCAAAGTGGTCCTCCCACCAAACTCCCTTGAAAGTGATGCATCCAAAATTGTCACCGTTTAGCTCGGAACGCATTCACCTCAAGGCACCAATACCCTCACGTTGAGTGAGAGCCCACACCTACATCAAATAAAATAGGAGTGGCTTTTGGTATCCATACTCTATTGGGTCCATGGGGGTTAGTACCTTTCCTAACTCAAACAAATTTATTTGCAAAATTTGAATCATTAATTCTATCAAAGCAAAATTTTGCAAGGTGGCCCTTGCGTCCACAATGTGTACAAGTGTACACATGAGCATACATAATGTTATGTGTATGAGCGTGAGAAGCATGTGTATGCCGTGATTTGTGTGCATGCATAGGAGGAACTTGTTTCTTGCGAAACAGGGATTCCAAACGTGTGTGGTTCATGGCACATTGGCTCAAAGTGGAGCCCAAACAATCAACACTCTTCTTTAAAGCACATATATCATTTGCAAGAATAGAAGAGTTGGAGCATGCTGTAGATACACTAGAGGGTGAGGCTACACTAGCATGACAAACATGTGAATCAAAATCATTTTTCAAAGATTTGTTTTCGTTAGAAATCAAATCCAATTTCTTTGAAATAAAAATAATTTTGTTTTTCAAAGAATCATTTTCTTTTAAAACAAAAATAAGTTTTGAAGATAGAACTTCATTTTTCTTCAAAACTTCATCACAATCATTTTTATTTTTCAAAATTTTATTTTCATTTAGGGCAAATTCAAGTTGGAATTTCAATGAGTCACGTTCATTTGAAATCTCAACCTTCTCTTGCAAAGCAACATCAAGTTTAGAAGACAAATTTTTATTTTCTTCTTTTAGTTTAAAAGTTTTCTTTTTCAAGAGGTGGTATTTTTGTAAAAGGTTTTCACAAACAATAGACAGTTCTTCATTTAAAGTATCGGCATCAATATAATCATCGCCGGAAGAACTAGCACTATCATCTAGTTGAGTTTTCGAATTTACTTGAAGGGAGTCATTCCCTTGGACCATATAGCAATGTTCGGATTCATTCTCACTAGATTCTTTCTCCATAATGTTTGGCATTTGAAGCTTTGGAGATGTCAAAGTATTCCATACTGCAAAAGCGGAATCACAATGAGAAAACATAGACAAATATTCTTTATTTAAAGTGCTCCTAAGTGCCTCAAGGGCTTGTGTATTGGCCTCTATATGCTTGCTACTACCAAGATAGGATTTCTTGGTAGCAGCAAGGAAAACATGCAAACCTATGGTCTTGAGATACATACTCATCTTAAACTTTCACATATCGATGTTAGAAACATCAAACATGGGAGGGGCAAGGTAATCCATGAGTGTGTGTAAACAAATGTGTGCGCAAATGCAAATCTACATCAGCAAGCCAAGATCTCTCCTAGGTGGTTAAACCTAATATCAGGGGCGTAGGCTCTGATACCAATTGAAGTACACCTAGAGGGGGGTGAATAGGTGTGTATGGCTAATCTAATGACAAATAATACGGAATTAAAAACTACTTGCAACACACTTAGTGTAACCAAAGAGTGTAGCCGAATTCTCGGTGAAGGGCTCTGGACTATCTCCTCTAAATTCCTCTAAATAAGAGTTGAGGTGCTATGTAAAGCTCTCTTGGTTTAACACAAGTATGGCACACAATCAAACCCAAGCATATATAAGATATGAACAATATGATACAATGCACAATATAAGAAAGAGAGTTAGAGATAGTGGATCAAACGCAAACACCAAGATATATTTCGAGGTTCGAGCCACTCCTCTACGTCCTCGCCTTCACACAGAAGGATTTTCACTATATCGTCCACACAGGACTTCCCACACAGGGAGCCTCCACTGAGGATTTGGGCAAATACAACTAGGAGTACACAACTCCTCTCTCCAACAAATACAACCTCTACACAAGAGGCAAGGCACAACTACAATCACCTCTCACTAGAGGGATTAGGCACTTAGCCAAACAACAATCAACCTCTCACTAGAGGGATTAGGCTCAAAACTAACACTCTAACCACAATCACCTCTATACTTAGAGGGATACAAACCAAATACAACCTCCACAATCACCTCTACACAAGAGGGATACCAATAAATAAAGAAGGTTACAACTCTTAGTGATCTCAAAGACCACAAACCAATTTTCCTCACAAAACAAGATCCTAATAGATAGGATAGATATGATAGCTCAAGTGTGAGAAAATAAAGAGTTTGTAAATCAAAATCACAAAGAAAAACTCTTGGGAAAACTTCTAAAATAGCTATAGAAATGAAGATCAAAACCAACTCCCAAAGACTTCTCCTTTTCTTGATTTTTTCAACCCTTTGCAAACAAATAAAGATAAAATCTTTAAGCCCAAAACACTTTTAAAACTTGTAGCTAAAACACTTCTAAAGATGAGAAAATTTGCTCTTCAAATTGTTATTCAAAATCAGCTCAAATGAGGGGTATTTATAACCCAAAACAGAATCTGCCCGTTGGCAGCAGGAAAGGGCAGAAATGCCCTTCCGGTCGACCGCCCGGTCGACCGGCTAACGGTCACTTTTCTGACCGTTGAGCCAGCGGTCGACTGGCCCCCACCCGAGAGTGGGGGTGCTTTCAGTCGGTCGACCGCCGAAGAGGCTGGCCGTGTGCACGTCTTCGTGCACATCGGTCGACCGTGCCGGTCGGCCGACTCCTGGTCCGGTCGACCGCCAATGTCTCTGGCTGGGTATTTTTAGGATTTAAAACTCGTCTTTTTAACTTCAATTAAATCCCATAAAATCACATAAATTTCACAAATATAAGTTCTTATATGATCTTTGAAATACAAATATGTATGACTAAAATTCAACACATATTATAAACAATTTGAACCATTTTTGTGATATTGAAATTTTACCTTAAACCAAAATTCGTATTTTGCAAAACTTGAATTTTTGAAATGGAAAACCGATTTTTCCAAAACACATGTAAATACAAAAACATGATATTGAAACAACTTTGAAGCATATTGTATATGGATAAAATTCAATATACATATAAAGATTTATATCTATGTTTTTGACATGAAATCCAATATCGGTTAAACCGAAAAACCAAAACCAAATAAACTTGTGTGTGTATGTGAACTTGAGCATATCAACACTATCTAATCTTTACAATGATCTAAACACAATCTTAAACTAAACAAACTGTGGTCTTCTTGTAAAACTCCTTCTCCAAGTCGACTCGATCCAAACGCGATCCAAACGAGCTTGACTCCAACCGAGTGCTAGATGCGATCTTGACGCTCGAGCTCTTGAATCAACATGTGAAAGCTCCAAAACTCTTTTGCTGAAGCTAATCACCTACTAATAACTTGATCAAATATCTGAAACTAAATATCACAAGATTATTAGTAAACTATAACTACATGAGTTAATCATCATCAAAACTAGAGTGAAGAGCCTCTGGGCCAACAACTCCTACTCACTTTTGTACGAGCTTGTCGAGAACTTGGACGCGGACGAAGTCCTCAGTTTTCCTCTGAGAATGATCACGTCTATCTTTCGTGCAGGGATGAGAACTCGACCCGCCGTCAGATTGCTCTGATGGAGTGGGGTAGGTTGTTCTGCGACGCCTATGACTTGAGATTGCTCGCCGCTTGTGGCCTCCGTGGCAGTAGGCCTCTCAGGCGATGGAAGCGGTACTCGGTGTTCTAGAGTGCCGCGATCTGGGCGAGGAGTTGGTCGTTTAGGCGTTTCGTCTCTGTTCACGGGCCGCACTTTCTCGATCGTGCTCTGCTTGCCCCCGTCGCGGTCGAACAGAGCTTGTTGCTTGGCTATTTCCTTCTTCATGTTAGCGAACATTTGGAGGAGTTGGGCTTTGTAAGTTGACGGCGGGTGGATGTCTCTGGTTGCCCATACGAAGGCGTGGAGGCGATGTCTTCTATGATAGGGCTGAGGCCGCTCGGGGAATAATGTCCTTAGTGGTGGTAGCAGATTTACTCTTGGAGGTAGTCCCTATGCCGGTGGTCGGCTGTTTTTTGGGGGTCATGACTTGTTGGGGAGGCTTTTTGAGGAGTTTGGTGGGAAAGAAATTTGAGCGTTTGGACTCAGATCTCAATGAAAGCACCAAAAATATAGGGATAAATTTCCAGAAGAAATTTATCTTCACTTCAAATTGTAACATGAATCTATAACAGAGTAGAAGAAACAATCGCAAAGACTCAGATTTTACGTGAAAATTCACTTTGGAAAAATCAGAGGAAGAGGGGGAGAATTCTCTGTTTTCAGAAGATTACAGTGTTTTCTTCAGAGGTAAGCTCTATTTTTCTATGTAGATATCTCTTTCTCCCCAAAAAGTTTCTGCCTCATCCTTGTTCCCTCTAGATATCTTATATACCCGGGAGTTTTCTGTTGACAGTGCGAGTCATGCGGGATTCAATAACCCATGATCTACACGTGGTCTTTCGTAACAGCCTGGATTGTGCTCTTGATTGTGGGGATGCTGTTTTTTGTAACTGGTCGCCTTGAAATAAGGATCGTGGATCATGTTTGAAATATGAAATGACCTGGTGGCGTAACGAACTCTACAAATATAGGCGGGAGTTGATGGAGTCAGTTTGCAAAGTTTGTCGTGCTTAAGTCAGGAGAACTGATTTCGGAATGATGAATACCCTCGGAAAAATTAATTTTCTCGAGAGAAGAGGATGGTCTCGGGAATACTCTGGATGTTGCTCTTGCTCGGAGGTTTTCCTTGTGATTGTCTTCGGGAAATTCTGACGGTGAGGGACACGTGTCTTGATCTTGGCGTGGGTCAGATTTTGACCACTACATAAACAAAGAGAAGCTGGTTATAATCCTATCTATCCATATCAAAAGAGACTGACTAACACAAAATTTCCATCCTATCATGCCAAATCCACTGGTTACCTTCATCTCTGGCCTGATCTGAAATTTTAGATGTCGGATTCATCCACTACATGGCCTGATCCGACCACCAAACTGCCAGCCAAAAGAATACATCTTTGCGTTACATCAGAGATGAAAAGCTGTTTTTGGAAATCCAATTGCCAAACTGGCCAACTCTTGGCTGGATCCCACTAGTTACTGGTGAAGACCCTCTGGACTGAATGTCGGTAGGTGGCGGCAGTGGGAACATCTCTTCTTAAACCTCTTATCTTCCTCTTTCTCTGATCCTTGCACTCTGTTGGGTGTGATATTGTAAAATATGATGGGGGAGGAGAGGAGGAGACAGGTGTCGGGAGCCGCTGGCGTCCTCCCCCATTGGTGGTGGTTCTCTGTGACTCCCAACTTAGGCTTATGACTCACCACCGTAAACCTTCTTCAAAACAACTTATTCATTTCAGATTTCCTGTCAATAATGATTCATATTTGCGAGATAAATCTTGACTCATAGTCATGTAAATAAGCTTTTGGCTGTATAAGATGGTTAGGCCACTAGGACTCATATTTCACAATTTTATCTGTAACAATAGTTTAATTATGGGTTTCATTAAACTCCAGTTTAGATTCGGAATTCTACTAGTGCAAATAGATTTTAGTTTGGTATAACAAGATAAATAAGGCCAATAGGCTTGTGTCAGTAAGTGGTAGTGAAGGTTAGTATGGAGATGCATAGTCATGAAGATGCTATATTCACAATGATGATCAGTGTTTTTGAGCTATTGTTGGGACATGCACTTTTCTTGATATATATATATGGATACACTTTTCATCGTTCTGTCATGCAAATTCTTTTCTTCTTTTCCCCTCCTTGTATGAAACCTTATATTCCTATCTTTTCTGATTGTTTCAGGAAATGACTAAAACATCCGCAGAGGACTCACATGAAAGCTTCAATTTCACTGAAGAACTATTGAGCACCACCTCCTTTGCCAGGCAATTGTCCGACCAAATGACTCTAGCCAAAGCTTATGAGATCATAGCAAAAGAGCACAGCAACCTCCAGCTAGCTTGGGAGCTTAGCTCACAGATCAGAAACTGCCAGAGATTGCTCTCTCAGGCTGCAGTCCAAGGAAAACCCATCACCCTTGAAGAAGCCCATCCCATAGTTAGCAGGCTGTCTCACTTAATCTACAAGGCCCAAGACTCTCATTATGACATAAGCACCGTCATAGTAACCCTGAAAAACCATGCTCAAGCCCTCGAAGAGCGAGCGCATGCAGCAACAGCACAGGGTGCAGAGTTTGCTCAGTTAGCAGCTGAATCCATGCCTAAAAGCTTCCACTGTTTAAATATCAAGCTTATAGAGGCTTGGTTTAAAAACCCTTCACTCAAAAAACTCTCAGAAGAGCGCAGAAATTCACCCAGGCTCGTGGACAACAACCTTTACCATTTCTGCATATTCTCAGATAATGTGCTTGCAACTTCTGCTGTAGTGAACTCCACTGTCTCCAATGCTGACCACCCTCAGCAGTTTGTGTTCCATGTGGTCACTGATCGTGTCAATTATCGTCCAATGATGACATGGTTCCTAATAAATGACTTCAAAGGGTGTACTGTGATTGTCCGAAACATAGAGGAGTTCTCTTGGCTCAATGCCACTTACTCTCCATTGGTGAAACAACTTTTAGATAAAGAGACACGGGCTTTCTACTTCGGCAGTGATCAGAGTGAAGAAGCAAAGTTCAGGAACCCGAAGTTTGTCTCCTTGCTGAACCACTTGAGATTCTACCTCCCAGAAATCCATCCGTCTCTTGAGAAGGTGGTCTTTCTTGATGATGATGTTGTGGTCCAGAAGGATTTAACACCGTTATTCTCTCTGGATTTGCATGGTAATGTGAATGGGGCTGTGGAGACATGTCTCGAGGGATTTCATCGCTTCCACAAGTATCTCAACTTCTCAGATTCACGGATCAGCACTAAATTTGATCCCCAAGCCTGTGGCTGGGCATTTGGGATGAACATTTTTGATCTGATAGCATGGAAGAAGGCAAACGTAACTTCTCGATACCACCATTGGCAAGAACAGAATGCTGACAGGATGCTTTGGAAGGCGGGCACGCTTCCTGCTGGGCTTCTAACATTCTATGGGTTAGTGGAGCCCCTCGATAGGAGATGGCATGTACTGGGTTTGGGTTACGACCTGGAGATTGATGATAGATTGATAGATACCGCAGCAGTTTTACACTTCAATGGGAATATGAAGCCATGGCTGAAGCTGGCAATCAGCAGGTATAAGCATTTATGGGCGCGATATGTGAATTTTACGCACCAATACCTCGAAGATTGTATCATGCACTGAAAAACTGTGATTTTGCTTTGCTTCATTCAAGTTCTCATATTTTTTTTTTTACAGTGGTAAAGTTTTAGGTTGTTAGTAATTATTTCTCCCTTTTCCCCCCCTTTGCCATCATAACTTCTCTTTGTACGTTGAAAAATTAGAGGTTCTTACACATGAAAGAGCATCCACATTGTTGGATCGTATGATTAGGGGGAAATTCATTTTGGAAGATACAATAATTTCTGAAATAGGGATGATAAAATGCCTTTTGAAACCTCAAATTCTGTAATCGAACTTTACATTTTTGGAAAGTGATTGTAAATCAGAGATTTTTACAGAGATCAATGAGCCCATTTGTGATCTACATTTGATATTTGGCTTGTGTTATGCACATTGTGATTTCAGTTCATCCCCTGTCATTGTGTTTACCGCTGTTTTTTTTGCTGTTATGCTTAATTGCTGTGATTGATGATACATTCAGTTAACTGGCAGGGGACCATAGTTTGATTTCTTCAGTGTAAAGTTATTTCTGTTTCTGTAGTCCATAAAAGGACTCTTTTTCTGAGTATTATCGAAGTAAAGGTTAGTGTGGACTGTATTTTGACAGGCAAACTCAAGGTTAATCTTGTCGGCGACTTTTTTCGGGGAGTCCCGTGAACGCACAGCTCTTGAGTTCAGAACTGTTTTCAGCTTTTCTTGCGATTTCATTGAATGATATGTTCATCAGTTACACTTTCTGCATCAAGACAGAGAATCAGTGAACATATCAATCCTGAAATAAGTCAAACAAGGAACTTATTCAAGCATATCACTTCAACATCTATTCTAGGAACAACAACAAACAAGGTCGATTATCGATATCGAGAACTAACATGAAGGTATGCAAATTATGCCTCATTTTGACACAAATCGTTACAACTACATTTTGTTACACTTCGATTCAGATTGAGCACGCAACCACGGTGAGACATCTCTTGGACTCGGAATGAATGCCGTATGCTGACAACCCCAGTTGAGCATTTGTCTCATGCCTGACTCAGAATTGTAGGGGAAAGAGAGATCCATGTGAATTCTATCCTCATCGGTACGTCTTGTTCATTGTCCACCATCCATCAAATTCTGTTGTGGTTCGCCTTAGGCCACCCCCGTGAACCTCCGATGGACCCAGCTCTCCACATCGCAACAAAACCTCTCCATCCTCATCCTCAGCCTAAGAAAAAAGATACAGAAAGCAACTCCTCAACCTTTAACTTCTCCTCCCTTTTAGCTCGCAGTTGGCTGCTGCTGCTCTCCTCCATCACATGATTCACATAATGACACTCCCCTCTTTCTTTCTATAAATTCTTCAGTTGAAACTACATAACCTTCATACAATGGATGTCAGTATCAGACTCCTGCTGCTCCTCGCATTCTGCTGCATTCTGCGCTGCTCGATTGCTGATGATGCGCAGCAGCAGCAGCAGCGATTTGTAATGGTGGTGGGAACGGTATACTGCGACACCTGTTTCCAGCAACAGTTCTCAAAGGCCAGCCACTTCATTTCAGGTTCAATTCACTTGAACCCTTCTGATTTCAATTTTGTGGAGATTGCCTTATCAACCTTAGTAACTAACACTAGCTCGATTTCCTTGACAGGTGCTTCAGTTTCAGTAGAATGTGGCGATGGCACAAGAGAATCAAGTTTCTTCAGAAAAGAGGTGAAGACGAACCAGCATGGAGTGTTCAGAATTCGTCTGCCTCTGAAAGTAAGCAGGAACATCGACAACATAAAGGCCTGCGCGGTGAATCTGATCAAGAGCAACGAACCGTTCTGTGCTGTGGCTTCGTCTGCAACTTCGACTGGCCTTCGCCTTAAATCTAAAAGGAATGGTCTTCATGTGTTCTCTGCTGGGTTCTTCACCTTTAAGCCCCAGAAGGAGCCAGACCTCTGTTACCAAGAACCGAAACCTGATTCGTTTGCTGAACAGAAGCCGGCACAGCCAACATTCTTCTTCTTCCCACCGATTCCTTTCGTGCCTTCACCGCCCAACATTGGCGGCATACCGTTGCCACCAAACCCTTTAGTGCCGCCGCCGTCGCTTCTTCCTCCGGTCTTTCCTTCGCCGCCGCCATCAGTTCTCCCACCAATTTTCCCCTCACCACCACCGTCACTTCTGCCTCCGGTACCGAACCTTCCATTGCCTTTGTTGACGCCGCCGCCGCCACCACCCGCCTCCCTTTTCCCTCCGTTCCCGTTCCCATTTCCTCCAAATCCTTTTTTCCCCGGTAATCCTCCGGCGGCTCCCCATTCTGCTGAAACCTCTCCATGATATAATTCTACGTTTATGCAGTGTAGGATATGTTTGTTGCCTGCACTCTCTGAGTTTCTTCAGTTCTTTGTTTACTGCATGTGTACATGTAACATTAAGTAATGATAATGTGTGTCTGTTTTGAGATATCATAATTCCTGTTTATATAAACTTCTGGTAGTCATAATGCCAGAAGACAAAGAATGACGGCAAAATTTATCAAGATTCATTGGAGGGTTATTGTTGTAGTCAAGATACAAATCCTGCAAAAATAAACAGAAATTAGAACAGAAATAACTGGATAGTAGTCGGCAATTTTAATTACTAGTCTTTGTTTAGTCGAGTACCTGAGGGGTTGATTGAGAGAGTCCTTGGGTTGAATCACATACTTCAAGAGATTAATAATAGTACAGATCTGTCAGTGTACATAAACTTAATACATGTTCTCAAAAATGAAGAAAAAAGAAATATGGATATTAAAAGATAATCTGCACATAATAAAATGAAAAGAGCTAATTGCTGCCCATAAATACCTGAAAGTTTGAAAGTATCCGGAAAGGGAAAAAGAATGATAAAAGTTTGGGTGATCAACAACCACAAAGAGGTACAGAAAGATATATGAAAGTGCCAAAAAGATATCAGGAATTGTCACCATAATGACATCATTGATATAAACAACTAAGGTAAATAAACAAAGCCAACAGTTGTGTGTGGAAGCTGAAATGGAAATCTCTCAGGCACTCTAACAATCTGCTACACATTAAACACACTAAGATCTAACCTCTTTCCTTCCCTATCTTCTACAATTGATGTCCCCGTAACAAAAGACTTTATATTAACTCTTGACAGAAGTGAGAGGTTCAATGATTTCCATGAGAAGATGAAGACTACTCTGATAAACATGAAACAGAGTTTATATGCGGTATATGTGTATGTATTCAACCTAACTTCCAAAACCATCTCGAATTCTTATACCACCCAGACCAATTTAGTAGACCTGCTAACTGGTCAATAATCTTGAGAAATGACAAAACTAAATGTAAAATCACCGAAATCTTGAAGCAAGCAAGAAACATTGAACAAGTACGGAACATTGTCACATAATTTTCAGTTTCAGTTCCATCCCAAACTGTAAGTCAGACACCGATACTGACACAGCCATTATGCCATTCGGCTAATCACTGCAATTCTAGAAATAAATTATGATCCTGTTAACAACATATTAAAGGTTGCATTTGCATTGGTTCTTTAAGGAATCTGAATGAGGCCTTGCATTTAGGCTCATCCAATTTCCTCAAAACAGTAACAACAATAATAATAGTGAAAAAACCATATAGATGCAGGTGACCTGATTTTGAGATATAGATGCATAATTCTATACCGTACAGTTCAGCGTTTGTTCATGCGCTAAGGCCTGTGTATGAAACGGGCTCATTATGGGTGAAATATACATTATCCATTAGGACTTATAGTCTGCAAGTAAATGAAGAAGTTTAAGTGTAGAAGTAGAATTCATGTGTAAACTATTGCAATGTTCAGATATGTTCCAAAATAAAAAGGTACGAATACACATTAAAGGATATCTATGCTCATTCATGCCACCATAACATGGTGCCAGAAACATAAAGTCCTAAATCAGATAATTATAATGATTATTTTCAGTTATTCTTCTTGTGAGGCTGATTGATGGGGACATTGCTATTTTAGCAGTTTTTTTGGTTGCTTTAGCCTTTATTTAGTTGTTTTATTTTAGTTGTCTTTAGTTTAGTCTCATATCGGTTATGATGAGAAACTTTCACTTAGTGTAGACCTATATAAGACCAAGACTAGCACTGTATTGGGAAGACTATGATGATTAAATGAAAACTTTTTGTTTAGCATGCTGATGTGTTGCCCAATTTGAATCTTTGCATTGTGATGCGTAGAGAGAGAGAGAGAGAGAGAGAGAGAGAGATCTCGGTTGCTAAAGCCCGAATCCATCCTTATCTTTTTCTTATCTTATATTCAAATTTCTATCTCTTTTCCCTATCTGTTCTATATCTATTTGGTATCAGAGCTAAACTCATGCTCTTTTCTTCCTCCACAAAAAAAAAAAAAAAACTCTCCCTCTAAAAAAAACTAGCCTCCTCCTCTACAAAATCCTAGCTCCTTCTCTCCCCCTTTTCTCTTCTCTAGTTTCCAAAAAAAAAAATCTGAAACCCTAGTCGGATTCAAAAAAGGAAAAAAAAAAAAAAAAGCAAAAAAGAAGAAGAAAATCCCACACCTACTGTTCATCTTCTCCCAGTCATCAACACGGCCCTGCCACTAACTCCGCGCCCTTATCACCATCTTCTTCCCAACCACCAACTCCCCCCTTCATCTCTCCTCGTACCGCCACCTCGTCGAGTCCTCTGACGTTGCCGTCGTCTTCAGCCTGTGACGCCATAACCTCCTATAGACCCCATCGCCTCGTCGACGCCTCCACTGCCCACCTCCGTTGTCGCCGTCAATCCAACTTCACCACTGAATATCCAGATCCACCTCCGCTAACTCCACATCGTCGCCTTCCGCCAATCTCCTCTCTTCGTCGACAGAAACTCAAACCGCCATCACCAACTGATGCCAACAGCCACCTAGTCGTCGGTCCCGATCGTCGCCGTCAGAAGCTGCTGCCATCTGAAAGGATTCGAACCCTAATTGTGATCGGGTGAAGAGAAGAGGTTAACGAGTTATGGGTTTAAAACTTTCAAACCCTAATTCACTTTGTTATTAGGTTTAATTTGTTAAACCTGACAAGTGATCCCGACCCGATCCATGATTGAATCCGACCCGAGATCTAACCCACTTCAAATCGAGTTCAGCTCCAACTAAGTCAGACCTGTTCGCAGCCAGACCAAGCTGTTGCTGACGTCAGCGGCTCATAGCTGACGTCATCGACTCGATACGAGCCGACCCGAGTTGCGGAGCTGACCCGAACCGACCCGAGCCGCCAGAGACGGCGCTAATATCACCAGAGCCGTCGCTGATGTCACCCAAGCCGCCAGAGACCTCGCTAATGTCATCCGAGTCGTCGTTGATGTCAACCGAGCCAAGCTGACATCATCGGCTTGATCTCAGCCACCACTATACACGACAGTAACACAGAAACAGTTCAAAACTCGTTTCAGGCCCATTCGGTGTCTGATTCGAGTTCCTTCTGAAGCGTTTAATCTGCAGCTGAGTCTCAGAGATACTGAGAAAATTGTGCGACTTTTGGGTAGCAAATCCGACCTCTACAAGCCACTATTTGGTACCAGTACTCTTTCAGGACTTCGCAAGTAACTTTCAGCTCTCCGGTGTAGGTATTTTAATCCTTATGATTTTAGAGGGATCTTACAGTTGGCATGAACGACTCACCCCTCAGGTGACTCCTAACTTGAGCTGATTTATCATTGCTAAATTCTTCTGCAATTACTATTAGATAGTTAAAAGTTGCTAGTTGAATTGTTATTTGCTCTCTCCTAGTGGTTGCATTCGTGTTTGTCATTTTTAAGATTTCATTTTTCTTTGCATTTAAAACTCGTATCTTTTAGAAAATTTTAATTCTCATCATTTAGCACATTCATTTAGCTTTATTTGAGTTTAGGATTCATGTTGCATCTGTGAATTTGTTTGTCATGCATTAATATTACCGTACGTTCATTTGGCTAGTCGAGACAACATGAAAAAGAACGTAGACCGCATGCTAGAGAAACTTGACCTTATCCTTGGGCTAGCTTGGGATTGTAATTCCACATTAAAGAGGATAGAATCACGAGACGAGTCGACATATTAATTATGTTCATAGTGATGATGTTAGAGACTCGAGAATTGTTGAGAATGTTTACGTTTCCTCCACTATTACTAATGTCGTTGAGGATCCACTAGCCATTCTGATACACAGATTATTGATGAAATTCATGAGTTTTCTGAGAGTACCAGTAATGATGTAGATGTGCGAGTCGAGTCTAACACACTTATACCTACCGATGTCCATACTCATGATAATGACACTAGTCATGCTGAGTGTAAGCCAGTAGTTGAGTCAACAGTGACTATTTTTACTTACACTCCTTCTAATCAGTCTTTGGAGTCCTTTACTATGATCCACTGGGAAGTTTCTAAATTTTCTTCTTTAGTGAGTGTTTAGAAATTTGTCCTGAATCTAGTATCCCAATAACAAAACTTGTTGCACCTCTTTCCTAGCATCATGTGTATTCCTTCTCCTTATCAGTTATGCCTAGAGTATCTATTGTATTGCATTTTCCTGTTGCATTGGATGATATTACCAGACAGTTAGAAAATTTCAATGATAACTACAAATTTTCTGCATTTTCATACGGTGTATTGCAAAAATTTGCAGTTGACAGTGAAACGATTGCGACGAGTCACTCTGAGATCACAAGAAAGTTGGACGCTTAGTGTACAGGTCCTGATAGGGTTCTGAAGATGATTGCTTCCATTACTAATGAGTTGGACATCTCATGAAATTCTGGTATTGGTTTAGTTTTTAGCGGGGATAAGTTATTTCTGCTTGTTGCTTGTGCCTTGCTCGAGATTTTGTTGACTGCTGTTGATCCATCACGGAAGCCCATTCCACATCCACCACTTTGGTTCAGAAGCGAAACGCGAATGCCGGCTCCTCGACCTCCACCATGGCCTGATTGAGATAATTCGTGTGAGGAGCCAGTTCAGTTCGACCTGGTCATGCTTGCTATTTGATATCACTGCATTCACCGGAGATGAATCCTCTCAAGCCGAAAGAATTGATAGGGACATTGATATTTTAGTTTTTTTCAGTTGCTATAGCCTTTTTATTAGTTGTTTTATTTTAATTGTCTTTAGTTTAGTCCCACATCGGTTATGATGAAAAACTTTAACTTGGTGTAGGCCTATATAAGACCAAGACTAGCATTGTACTGGGCAGACTATGGGTCAGTTTGGTTGTCGTAATTGGTCGTAAGTTGTAATTGGTAAACTCTTTTACAATTGTAAATGACTTACATGCATGAAAATTTTATGGTGTTTGGTTGATAATATAAAGTTGAAAGTGAAAAAGTAAAGTTGAAAGTGAAAAAGTATATTGTGTTTTACGGTGTTTGGTTGTCGTAATGTGTAAGTCATAGGTGAAAAAGTTGACCACAAAATTAACTATTTAGTGATTTAAAAAAATTAAATTTAAATATTGCAAATAAATACTAAAAATACTAAATATTAAAAAAATATTAATATAAAAAATAATACAAATTTGCATGACCACAAAATTAACTGTAAGTGTGTTGCAAGTGAGTGGTAATTGAGTTGCAAGTGAGTGGTAGTTGGGTTGCGTAAGTCTTTTACGACCAAACAAACACCGTAGTTACAATTGGACTGTAAGTCATTTATGAATTACAGCCTTTTACGTGAAACAAACAGCCCCTATGATGATTTAATTTAATGAAAACTTTTTATTTAGCATGCTGACGTGTTATCTAATTTGAATCTTTGCATGATGATGTGCAGAGTGGGAGAGAGAGATCGCTTGGGTACTGAAGCTCTAATCCATCATTATCTTCTTCTATATATCTTATCTTCTAATTTCTATCTCTTCTTCCTCTTTTCCCTTTCTGTAAATTGTGAAGGAATAATTATTTTCTAAACGCTTGATCTTTTTTGCTTTAAATTTAAGAAAAGTAACACTTTCAGCCAAAATATATCACTAAAAGGTTAGCATCTAATGTTCCTACCTAAGACATGTTATAAACCGACTGGCCAATTCTCCACTCAAAACTTCCATACAAACCAAAATTCATACTGCAAAAGAGACACACATCCACTAAACTTTGATGAAAAATAGATCGCAACATATCAACTCTTGTTGAGGAAAACTCTTCATCTTCCATGATCTTCAGCTATCAACCAGCACACAAGCCACACCACGAATGCATCATCAAGGTTTCCAAAATTTTCAAGTTTCTGTGTTCAGGATTTAAGCCATAAAAATTTGAGGAATAAGGAATGAGAAGATGAGAATAAGATGCAATCTGAAAGTGTTGATCTCTTTGTTATTGCCAGTGGGCATATCCTTGTTCAAGAATTCTTGTTTTCTTGCAGTCTTCCTTTCTTCTCATTCACTGAAATGAAATAGCCATAACAATGTCACAGGAACATAAATAATGTAAATATCAGATGGAAACTTACATGAAGATGGTCCATCAGCAGATCTATGAAACCTGTTCCATTTCACATCAAGCAAGTATTTTCAAAGCCTTTCTTTCCTTTAAAAGTGAAAATATATCAAAATTTTATAAAGAAAGCTAATGTTATACGCATCTCGTTTCCGCCAACTCTAGAATCTAGATCTCTAAAGGTTGAAATCAAAAAAAAAAATAAAAGACCGATCATATCTAATCTATGCTCTATTGTATATATATAAAAGATGGCTCAAATCCATCATTCTACTTTTCAAAGTTCATTCAAAACATCATATAGGGTCTTTCTGATTAGCCTACATCTCATAATCTTGCATTAGAGATATATAATTTAGCTAATATTGGTGAGCAATCAAACTTGCCTGCATAAAATACACTGAATTATAGACTGATAACTCAAGCTTACATCTCGATCTCAAGAAACCGAAAAAGGACCTAATTAATCCATGTACTTAATAAAGTTAAACCCTAGTACCTGCTATAACTGTTTAGATTCCCTTTGCAAGGGTATTCCAAAGAGTATAAACCCTAGGAGGAGGAAATGAAGATTCTCAATGGCTCCTTACTTAACAATAACATAAATCTCATGTCATGTTCACATTAGACTGACACTAACAAGCACTATTAGTCAGTAGTCTTGTAGATGATCCCCCTCTACCCAATATTCTAAGTTTCTAACATCTCTTTTGTCTCCCTTGTCTTAATTTTTCCCTAATGGTGTGGGTCATCATCATGTGGAAAGAGGAAGCAAGAGTCACAAAAGACATTAACAACATCATGGAAGGATTCATGGTATCCCACACAAGACTTTGACCATATACAATAGATCACCCCTCTAAGGGTCATTAAGATTAGGGTATAGATTAGAGACAAAGAGTCAGTTTAAAATGATGTTTTAATATCCCAAGGGATGAAGGCATGTGTGCCAATACTGGCAGCCCACGTGAGAACAACCCTCCGTTTATCTTCTCACAAGCCACCAAGAAGATGAACAATGTATAGTCAATCAGATTCAAGATTTAGTTTGCAAAGGAATCATCTTCCTAGTTTTTGATTGGTTCCAACTTGGGGGCCGTTTGTTTCGCGTAAAAGTTCGTAATTCGTAAATGACTTACAACCCAGTTACAACTACGGCGTTTGTTTGGACCGTAATTCGTAAAAGACTTACACAACCCAATTACCCCTCACTTGCAACCCAATTACCACTCACTTACAGCCCAGTTACAGTTAATTTTGTGGTCATGCAAATTTGTATTATTTTTTTATGTTAATATTAAATTTTTTTAATATTTAGCATTTTTAATATTTATTTGCAATATTAAAACTTTTTAAATCACCAAATAGTTAATTTGTGATCAACTTTTTCACTTACGACTTACACATTACGACAACCAAACACCGTAAAGTACAATACACTTTTCCACTTACAACTTTATATTACCAACCAAAAACCATAAAGCTTACATGCATGTAACTCATTTATAAATGTAAAAGGCTTTACCAATTACAACTTACAAATTACGGCCAATTACGACAACCAAACGGACCCTTGTTGGCTTTCATACAAAATTTATTATCTTTTTGTGAAGACCACTTGCACTCTCAATAGCCTAATTCTATGGGCTATATATCACTGTATTGGCCCTCCTTGATGGGGGACTCTGGATTGACTTGTGACTGAATTGTAGGAAGCTACAATCTCTTATGCTTTGGAAACATCTAAAAGGCTTTCTACAGATAGGTGGTGATGTCTTCCAAGATGATGAACGGTGTGGATTATCCACTTACGACATTCTGTTTGAAGGAATAGAAATAAGAAACGTAACCACTGAGAAAGATATAAGCAAACAATTTGGAGAATGGCTTGAATGAGATCAATGACTAATTTTCCAAAAGAGAACCAGTGGTCGGCAAACACATGAGAGTATCGACAAGCACAGACAACGAGTTAGGCACCGTCCAATTAGATAGGAAGATGGTGACAATCACATTAGGATGTCTCTAAAGGACAAGAATCACCATCTTAGGTTGTACCTAATTCATCCAGACCATTGAATTGAATACTCGTGCTGTCTTCAGACCAAGGCTGTGTCCTACATGTCCAGTTTCATTAGCTTTCAGACCACGAGCATAATAAAAGTGTTCAGAGGTGTACAGTCCACATATCAGAGCCATCAGATTCAGAGAAAACTTGAAAGAGAGGATTTCAATCGAAAACCCGCTGAAATTTTATAACGAAAAAAACATACTTACATTCATATGTACATGATGATGCGACCCTAAATGAAAGACAACTGTAAATTCCTTCAGTTTTTTTTTTCCCCTCCCTACTATTCGAAGGGCAGGCGCTTCGCTATGAAAGAAATAGTAGGATATAGCCAGTTTGGGTATCCTAGTGTGATAACTACTTCTTCTTCCCATATCATTCCTACCTCCATAACAATTCCTACCTTTGGTAGTGTGGATGTATTTTATGTGCACAACAGGAGCAAGTTACCCTAGCATTAGGTTAAGGCCTCACCAAGCCAAAATTATAGAGAGACCTCGATCTGAAGAGACCGCCAAAGAGGAACCGGGTAGCAGATTCTTGAGGAGATTTAGAGCAGTCGGGGTGCCCCTTCACTTCAAGCACGGTCTGGCCAATTGATTGCCTTATAGAATCTAAGGTCTTGGGATCAACCGGATTTCCAGAGGCATCGCGGACATAGAAGGTATTGATGGCTTTGCCTCCTCTAGTTGACACTTCGGCCCTGGTGACCGAAAGGCTGTTCTCACGGAAGATGCGAGTAACATCTGATAACAGACCCACCCTATCACTTGTACACAACTCTAGCTTCAAGCCCTGCAAACCATTTACATTCAGGATAGTGTGTGTTATTTTGTGAAATGCATGAATTAGCTTTGGTGAGAGCAAGCATTTTATACCACATTATATCTTAAAATATACAAAGATAAGGAGCTTATATCCATATGTTCCCATTGAAAGCAGAAAGGGAGGAAAATGGATTTCATTCTACAGAGCGAATTGCAAACAAAATTTGCTTGCAAATTGGGAAAAATGCCTATACGGGGAGACCATGAGATTTTCCAACATGTTTTCCCAAGGAAAACGTTATCATGTTATATGGCCAACTACAACTTTGAATAACATGGGCTACATTATCTATCAAGGAATCTGAATAAAAGAAGGTAAAATGAAACTTTTTATACATAAATGAAAGGAATTTTCACCCACAATAGTCAGGTTCAATGATAAACATGTAGCCTATAAATGCTGGGTAGGGAAAAAAATCCCCAACCCGAAGAGTCTATCAAATTTGAGATCATTCAGCCAATAAGTTAATTAGATGAAAAGAGTAATTACCTCAGACACTCTCCTTTCAATAGCAGCTTCAAGACACTGGATTACTCTTTGTCTCTCAGCTTCTGAGTTGACAGGGGATCCATCTATGTGTCTAATGTAGTATTCCTTCAAGAGAATAAGAGAGAGCACACATAAGGACCAAATCTCCTACAGATATAGGTTAAAATTGCTCAAGAAAGCTAAAACAACAAATCCATGGAAATTTTTGCCAATACCTGATATGCTTTTGGGCCCTCAGCATTGACATTGCCATGGAAAACCACATACTGCATATCCGTCAAGGTACAAACAGTGTCAAAAAGAAGCTTTGGCCTATCCTTACACCGAACTGTGATCACCGAATAGTCCTTATCATACCAATTGACAACGGTGACATTTGGTCTCAGAGTCTCATCCCCTGGACTCTGATCACACCTCTCATAATCTCTATCATCAAACATCATCTGATGTAGCCTCCGGTCAGTGTGGGTTACCCCCATAGAAACCGCAGTCCTAGCTCCCCGGCTCTTGTTGTTACCTTTGAGCACATTGCAAAGGAGCTCTTTGATTCTCGAAAGCCTTTCTGGGTCAGTAATGGCAAAGCCAGTTTCTTCGTCAGTCACCTGCATCACAGCCGCAGCTCGCGTATTGTGGGTCCACACCTCGGCATTTACCACATTGCATTTGAGGTCAGTTAGCACAGCGCTAACTTCCGAGAGCAGGCCAGGCCTGTCAGTCCCGGTAACCTCGATTGACGTGTGGTTGGAGGTAGGTGCAACCCCCACAGATCTCCTCCTTGATGGTACAAAGGAAAAATCTGCGCCTAGGGACTAAAGACAACAAACCGAAATCAATCAAATGAACTGTTACCACAAAAGGAACTAACTATAAGGAATCATCATAATACGATGAATGTTCTACCTTTCGGATATAATCCACTATTCCGTTGATTGTATTTTCATCTTTCAGTTTATTTCCATCTCTATCGGTGACATTAAAAACTGATAACAAGAATTATATCATGATAAGATTTCAAGTTACAAAACTACAAAGATAGGTTACATGAGAGGGAGAACTATGTTCTTACCATCCATGAACCACCTCCATCAGAGGTTATGTAAGCTTTGGTGATGACAAGATTGAGATCAGTGAGAACCTGGACAACCTCTAAAAGGATTCCATACTTATTTGCACTATCAACCTACATAACAAACAAATAATCAAATTAATCCCTGAAACTTGAATGAAACTAAATTCATGTCTCCAAACAGAACTAAAGAAAAAAAATTGATTACTTACTCTAACAACTGTTGCATTAGCACATGATTCGTTGTCAATTACAACCCTAACAAGGAGAAAATGAAGAAATAAGAAGAGATACAAGTTAATTAAAGAGTAAATTAAGAATGAAAAGAGCACAAACCTTGGTGGGTTCATCCTTTGGATGAATTTCTCATACTCATCGTCGCTGTCCCAACGAGAACTCAAATCTGTCTCTGTTAGCATCAAACCCAGAAAAAAAAAATGAAGAGAAATCAGAAATTCAATTAATTAATTGACAAATAAAGAGAGAGATGCAGAAGAACCCTAATACCCACCAACATGAATTCTCACCAACCAATCAAAAGAAAAGAAGCCCATTAACTGTTTCAACTAAATCACAAGAAAAAAACAGAGAACACGCGATTTTGAAGGAGAAAACGTCCACCAAACACCAAAACAACAACTGGGTTCAGACTGAAATCCTGAAGAAATCATTGGGAAAAAAAATGGGTTACAATTGAAAGAGAGAAGGATTACCCATTTGGGGTAGGGAGAGAGGAATCGCAAGGGTTTTTGATTGATTGAGAGATCCTGTTGGGCCTGTGGAGAGACCAATTGAAAATCTGTAGAGAGAGATCTCTCGAGGCCGACCACCAAAATCCAAAAAGACCAGAGGATTGATGCAGTGCGAGTGGGAGGTTCTCTGCTCTCTCTCTCTCACCCTGCCTGTTATTTTCTCTCTTCCTTTTTGCCGTCGCTCGCGCGAACAAGAGGCAGAGGCTGCGCTCTATAAAATTCCTCTCTCTCTCTCTCTACTAATAAATCACTCTTCTCAGAACCCAATATATAGGGAAATGTTTTAATACTATGTAATATAAAAATATAATATAAGAGCTTGCATATGGTGAGTAAAACGTATTCAAAATAAATGTTTTTTAATTTTTAATTTTTAATTACTTGAATAACGATAGATCATCTTTAATAAATAAATTTTATATTCGGCTGTCATAAGGTTGTATTTGAGTGAGAAGGATTCGGCCTCGAATTTTTTCATAATAAGACAACTCTTTACATATATATATAGAGAGAGAAAAATGTACCTCAGCCACAGATCCTGATCACAGCGCTATCATAGTCGCAGTGTTTTTGTGAGGACTGCTACCATGGTTGCAGTGCTAATTAGACAGAAAATATCTGAAATTTTTTAAGAATACGATCAGGGTCTCTTAGCTGGCGCTGAGATACAGATACCTCATATATATATATATATATATATATATATATATATATATATATATATATATATATATATATATATATATATAAACTTGTGTCCTTCCAAAAGGATTTAAGGTCGAATCTTTCCCACTCAAATATCAATATCCAACATTTGAATACAAGATCCACTCTGTTGAAGTTGATCTATATTATTTCAAGTATCTATAAACCAAAAATCAAGTGTTTTAAATATTTTTTCCCCTGCATCAAGTAGGGAGAAACAAGCTGCCTAAATAGTGAGTTGGTTAGTTTAATGGTGTAGAACATTTAAAACTAACAAAAATTGGTTTGTATGGGTTTTAAACGTTTAGATCATAATCAAATGACCGGATCGAGAATTTATATGTCTAAAGGCATGATCTAACCAACTCACTACTTTCGGCCATCCATTTTGCATCGCTTGGTGGCTGGGTAAAAAGTATTCAAAATACTTGATTTTTGGTTTATAGATACTTGAAATAATATAGATCAAATTTAAGGGATTGAATCTTTTATTCGAATGTTAGAGGGTTGTATTTGAGTTGGAAGGATTCGGGCTCAAATCTTCTTGGAAGAACACAAGTCTATAGAGAGAGACTTGTGTCATTCTGGAAGGATTCGAGCCCGAATCTTTCCCATTCGAATAACAACATCCGACATTAAAATATAAATTCCACTCCATTGAAGTTGATCTATATTATTTTAAGTAACTAAAAATAAAAAATCAAGTGTTTTGAATACATTTTGCCCATCCATCAAGCGATGCAAAAGAAAGAAGAGAGGAGAACAAATTTTTTGTGTATTTAGAATCACGGAAAGGAGCACAATTTATAGGCCCGGTTCAAAAAGAACCAGACCGGGTTGGATCCAGGCCTAGGTCCATGACCCGGCCCCGGTGCGCGCGGGCAAGGTTTCCCCCAAACGCGCGCGAAAAATCCAAGTACCCAAAGGGCACGCCCTTTATTCCCATTTTTCTCTATTTATACACTTCAATTGTCCATCACATATCCAATGTGGGAGTAAATATTTTTAACTACTTTTAGTCCCCTTTAGCTTTTGAATTAGGCAAACTTTAAACTTGAATATGTCATTCATTCTAAAACAGAATTAAACATGTAAATATACCACATTCATCGCCAATTGAAGGAGAACACACTCTAACTATTATCTAATTGATTCTATCAACGAATCTCGCCTTAATTCAGCTCAAAGATTCGCTGGTTAATTCGTTATTTTCCTAACAACTAAATCTAACCCTTGGCTTGACTAGTTTGCACTACAAAAGATTACATGCATAAATGCCTACCATATCTATTTGTAATATACTGGTAAAGTCTCTTACAGTCACATAAAATTATTTTTTGTGCATGTTATGCATGTGCAACAAAATTATACGTGGTGCACTGATTGGTCACCTATATTGCATATATAATGTCTCATTCCCATAATTATTTTTTAATAAATTATGTATTTAGTCTTATATTTTTTTCAATAAAATGCAGGCCCATTACTAATGGAGGTGGAAGAAAATAGAGCCCAAAAGCAGACTTTAATTCTGATTTAAATCTAAATTAAAGAAGGGACCAATAATCAGGAGGATAAAATAATTCCAGCTGAAAATCAATGCAAATCAAGGGAGATAAAACCGTTGAAAATCAAATTTGGATTTTCAATAAATCCAGTTAGTTAACCGAAGATCAACGAAGAATCGTCAAAAATAGAAGGTCAAAATGGCAAATCTTTTAGATAAATGGAAAGCAAATCAGAAGCCAAAGGATCGCGACCCTTGACGTGGCTAAATGGCCACATCTGGGCCGCGAATCCGTTGCTTTGTTGAAGGGATAGGGAAGCGTTTGCGTCCCTTATCTGTTCACGCTCTCTCCACTATGGTTTTTGCCTATAAATACCGCGTTCTACAGAGAAGAAGACACCGAAGACTAGTTTAAGTTTTTTTTCTTATTTTTAAGGTTTAGCATCATTGTTTGATAGCTAATGAGAAATTGTATCTCAGTTTTTAATTTGTAGTTCAGTCCAGATACAAGTGAGAGAGAGGAAAATAGTGATTGTAATCTGAAGTTAAAGTGACATCAATAAATAATCATGACTTTTCTTCTTCTCCAATTCACGGGTATATTTCATTTCATTTACATGTCTTGTTTTACATCAATTATAAGTAGCTAAATTTGTTTTCCTGGGCTTAGTATCATCTCTCTTCGATCCCTCTTGTTTTGAATGATTTTTATGTAAAGAACTCAACGGAATCATATGAATGCCTTAAGCTAAGCCTTGGTTCTTTGAAAGTGTTCTTAAAGGCACATGAGGATGGGTTTGAATTTCTAAAATTTTCATTTTTAAAACATCACTTGAACTTGTTTTTATTTCATACTTGAAAGACGATTTAATGATTTAACATTCAGTTTAAGATGAATTCTTAAAAAGGAGTTAACTTTTCCAAACAATCTTATTTGCTTTACTTAAGACTTTCGAAATTCAAGCTTAAGCTTTTACCGATGTTCAAGTTAAGGCACTGAGATTTTTAAGAGAATAATATAACGTTGAGTAGTAAGATGTGAGCCCGGATCCTTTTTTTCATATATTAAAACAAACAACCAATCATTCTTCAAGCCTTTTAAAGATCATCTTTTCTAAAGCTTTTTTCAAGTTTTCAATTTTTCTTTAAATCACTTCCATACTCTCTATTCTCTTTTCAATATAAAAAAAAAACACTAACACCAATCCTTGTTTTTAAAACAACACATTGAAACGCTTTCATTGCATTCCTCCTCGTGGACACGACTCGTTAGCTCAAAGCTATACGGTAATTCTCACTGCATTTACTTGCAATCATGCACATTAAAATTAAATTTTAACAATGGTCAATGTACCTTATGTTTCTTTACAGGCATTTTGCTTCAATTTTAGAGATCTCTGATCTTCAATGAAAAAGAAAGTGAGGTTTTTCATCTTCCTTTTGATACAATAAGTATTATGTTTTCTCTTTCTAATAAATGATCCTTCTGTATTCAAAATTCTTTTTGGAGATAATGATCCCCAGTAAATGTTGTTTTATTTTAATTTCCAACTTCTTTTTAGAGACAAAATGTGAATGTATGACCAGATTTCAAGCTCAATAAAAAAAAGGTATAGTTGGAAGATGGTTGCCATTGTAGGTGATATTTATAAAGTTCGCATCAGTTGTTGCATGAGGCTGCAGAATCTGGTGGTCCATTTTTAGGGCATGAGAGCGCAAGAAAAAGTAACTATAAAGTAAATATTTTATCAGAGTCTAAGTTCACACCTGATGTGGGTAACCACCTGGGTCAATATTCGGGCTCTTATCAACAGTACAAACAGATTCAGATTAGAACTCATGTGTATCTGAATTTAGGGATTCCAGCTATGAGTAAAAGAATGCCATTTCAATAAAAAATTAATTCCTCGATTCTTTTCTATTCCATAGTTTCAGTTATCAATCAGAATATTCTGATTTCTTCTTACTTTCTCTTCATCCTATGGATTCTAATTCTCTATCTTTGACTCACGATACCAATTCTCCACCCCCCTTTCACTATCGATATCAGCGTGGCGCAGCGGAAGCGTCGTGGGCCCGTCACATTCATGCTCCATGACTGTCAATATTGTTCTCCCGCCTGAATCAAAGTTTTGAGGAAGAAATTTTTTGTAAGGTGGGGAGAAATGTAACCCCCTGATCCTTGATGTATGTATCACAGTATAAGTACTCGATACGACGTACAAAGTTGATTTGACCTTTCTGTTAGTCAGATTGAGCCAATTTCAATTTCAGATATTATTTTCTAATATTTTAGAATTTTTAGAATTTTCTGAAAATTTTTCTGGATTATATTGAAAAATCTCCGAAGTCAGTGGTCGACCGATACCGATAATCGACTCTACTATTTTTAATTTACAAATGGAGTTGAATTTTGAGAATCTGCTTTCACCTTATAATTTAGAATTATATTAGCTACATTAGGGTATTTTTGAGAATTTTTCTGAATTATTTTAAAATCCGATCAAACCGGTGTCGCCGAGTACCGGTGAAACCTTTCAAGATTTTTAATTTGTAAACCAGACTAAATTTATTTAAATTATTTTCATATTAGGTCTCAAGATAATATTCTTTATTTTCTGTAATTTTTGATAACTGTTCCGAACTAGTCAAAATTTGACCCTATTAAAATAATATAAAAATTATTTTTTCTATTTCTTTTTCTCTTCTCCTTTTCTTCTTCTCCAAGTTTTTTTTTCTCCTTTCCTCCACCGCCATTCCTCTCTCTTCCCCTTTAAATCTCTCTCCAATCCCCCCCTCTCTCTAAAACTTTCTCTCTTACAATCCTCTCTCTCTTTCCCTATTTCTCTTTCCCCCTTTTTCTCAGCCTTCCTCTCTAGCATCTCTCCCTCTCTCACTCCCCGTGTGTGTGGGTCGCTGGCCAGGCCAGCGCTGCGGTCGGCCGTTGGCCACCGCCGATGGGTCACCGCCGGCCGCCCTCTCCCCTTCTCCCTCTTCTTCTTCTTTTTCCCTTTATCTTCCTTCTTTTTCTTCTTTCTCTGTAAAGTCTCTCTCTCTCTCTCTCTCTATATATATATATATATATATATATATATATATATATATATATATATATGTATATAGGGGTTACTGTACCTCAGCCGGCAGGCTGAGAGAGTTTCTCAGCCGGCAGGACGTGGCAACATCATAGCCACATACCTGTCATAAATTTTGGCGGACCAAAAGATGAAAAATCTCGCCTAATTTAATGTCAGTCATGTCAACATTGTATCTTCCGAAAATACCCTCTGTCACATCTTTTTACCTTATGTAAAAAAGTTGCCTTTCAAAAAAAATTTCAGCTCTAAAATTTCACCTGATCATTTTGTTTAAAAATTTTGTTTAAAAATTATAAATTTACAGACCTGGTCGCAGTGTCGAACCGAGTCGCAGTTTTTTACATTTGTATTGTAGATGACTGCGACCTTGGTCGCTGTGTCGTCCCGGGTCGCAGTTTTTTTACATTTGTATTGTAGATGACTGCGACCTTGGTTGCTATGTCGTCCCGGGTCGCAGTTGTTTTAATATTCGTTGTAGTGTCATACGACCATGGTCGCAGTGTATTTAACGTCATCTGTTTTTAATTTCCCTAGTCGCAGTTTGTTATGTTTGCGATGTACACTGTAGATGACTACGACCTTGGTCGCAGTGTCGAAACGGGTCGCAGTTTTTTACATTTGTATTGTAGATGTCTGCGACCTTGGTCGCAGTGTTGAAACGGGTCGCAGTTTTTTACATTTGTATTGTAGATGACTGCGACCTTGGTCGCAGTGTCGAAACGGGTCGCAGTTTTTTACATTTGTATTGTAGATGACTGCGACCTTGGTCGCTGTGTCGTCTCGGGTCGCAGTTTTTTTACATTTGTATTGTAGATGACTGCGACCTTGGTGGCAGTGTTTTAAAAATTATTTGTTTTTTATTCTCTTATAATTTTTAAATAATCATTGGTCTAAATTTTTTTATTTTTCTAAATCTGACAACGAGCGGTCAAAAAATTGTCTTGTGGGGAAATAATAATAAACAATAACGAAAGTTACCGAAAGAGTAGCTTTTCATAAGGGATATTTAGTAATTTAACTTCTTCTTATAAGCGGGCCGCAATTTACTGGGGTGACAAAATTGAGCCACGTCACCGCAAGCTGAGAGAGTTCTCTCAGTTGCAGGCTGATATACATTTTTCTCATATATATATATATATATATATATATATATATATATATATATATATATATATATATAATATATATATATATATATATATATATATATATTATTCTTTACCTCGTCGTCGGCGTCTTTCCTCTGTCGCCAGCCAGCCAGCCCAGCTAGCCGGCCGACCCACAGGTGCGCGACAGCAGCAGTTGTCTTCTGATGGGTTCGGGTGTGAACCCGAAACCATTAACCATATTGGTTGGTTTTGAAACCCTATAACCCAATAACCCGCTACCCAAACCCACTAACCCATTTACTCAATACTTTAGGTTAATTGGGTCGGGTTATTGGATCCAAACCGACCGTTAAGAGCCCAAACCCGTTCTTAAACCTAATAAGGTAAACTTTCATAAAAGCCCCCATTAAATTATATATGTTGCATTTTTATTCTTATTAATTACATATTAAACCTCTTTATATGGTTTCTAGCGTTTGGGCAATATCTGGAGCATCCGGTGTCCGATCTGGACGATTCTAGAACCGTTACGATCATGAAAAAGAGAGCTACCTTTCCATGGCCAGTTTGTTAGTGCTTTTTTTATAAATTCTATTTTATTGTATTTAATTACATTGGTTGATTTCTTTATTTAATAAATCTTGATTATCGGTAAAGCATTATAAATATTATTTAATACAATGTAAGTATCGATAAATCACGGTAGGTAAGCATATACATGATTGTTCTCTAAAACATAAGCAATATCATAATTTATTTTATATTTTGAATTATTATAAATAGATGAAATGTCTAAAGATCGAGACTAATAAGTTATTAGCGAACAAATTGATAATTAAGAATAGAGAATTATATATAAGAATAAATTTGTGAAATCTATCATATGAATAATATTATAATCAATCTTGTAATTATTATTATAAATAAAATATCTGACATTCGATTATGTGGTATAGCCACCGTACCAACTCACTGACAACACTGAGATATTAACCTTGTATTTCTAGTACATGCATTCCAGTTATACGGATACTCTAGGGCACGGGACAGGGGACACTGATAGTGCACGTGGATATCTGTTTTGCTGAACATTGTTATTATATGTACTTGTAGACATATCACACATATCCAATAGTGCACCGATATTATTATTTTAATCATATATCACCATTATACAGATACTATTACACATGACGTCATTTATGTCTTCTTCACGCTTCACTGATACATAGATACACCATTTCCCTGGATACTGTTAGTGCACATATTTGTATCATCGTTCCCTAGATACTCGATGAACAATTACTTCATGTTCCTACTCCACTGTTATATAGACTCACCGGTGTACATGTATTGATTGTCTATGTATTCCTGTTGCATAGATCATGGTTTATATTATTACTACATGGATATTCATGTATTTCCGTTACATGATTATTTCTCGTTACTGATATTGATATTCCTATTACTGGATACGTGAGCTGTTGATATGCGATGTGTGGAATCCCACTATTATTTTCTGTTTCCCGTTATCTTGTTTTATTCTATCAACAGAGCTCAGGTCCTGTTATCATGTTGCATGTACCATGCATTGTACTTGTTCTTGTTACGATGTGCACTTTAAATATAATAAAGATAACTTGGGGATGGGAGAGACTTGACGATTGATTAAATCTATTGGGTGGATATACTGGATCCATATTTAACCCACTACAGGGGATGGTAGTGTTGGCTACCGATTATATATAGCTCCATGAGCTCCCGTTTCCCGTTTCATGCTCCCCTCTTAGCGGAGGGCCCTGGTCTCAGCAGCCAGGGGTCCGTTTAAGGTCGTGATCCCGAGTACGCACGGGAAACACCTACCTGATAAGAGCTCCTTGATTATTGGTTTCCATTTAACATAATAAAACAATATAAACAATAGTGACATCGGAAACGCTTGTTATTTGGTCACTCTCTCGTTCGAATCATGGTACCCGTATGCCATGTTTGGATGGGTTTGTCCGGAGTGCGGGCTCCTGTATGAACTGCTAGTGGTATGGGACACTGGAGGAGATTGATTAAATATCAGGTGGTACTGATTGCTATTATTGTATAAATCACATGAGCATATTATTGTCCCTTTATATTTGTTACTATTCCTGATATTTTATCCACGATCATGTCATCTGTATACCTTGTTACACTTCTTGATATATGTTACACTCTATGTGGTAACACACTATTCATGAGCACATATACTCTGCATTGCCTATATTCTGCTTTATGTATACCTTGCAGACATCATTACTGTATATGTACAACACAATATTATGGTTATGTTGCATACTGCACATCTGCATGTTCATGTCTATCACGTCACCACTAAACAACATTATTTATTATATAAAATTGGTTACTACTATAGACATGACCCAATGATAACATGCTAGATAGTGATGGTATTAAAATATGACATTTTTATATTTTTACTGATTCTTAAATTCTTATTATATGGTATCACTAATACATAAACATATATTATATATTATTATTGTGTCTGTATGACTATAGTACCTATTAATGCTTCCTTCATTTTACCACTCAGTAGATCGCTTTCTGACGACCCTGGGTTTGCGTGCCCAGGTTGAAAATCTGAGATATCGTTGTACCTGATATTTTCGAGATTTTTTGAGACCGTTACCCTTTCCAATTCATAGGTATCTTTATTATTTAGTCTTTATTTTCTTATTTTTCCATATTTCTATATCTATCATGATCATTAACCCCTTTCTGCAGGTATTCTTGTACTTATTTAATCCTGAAACTCTTGTATATATGGAGGCTATTTCCTGTACTGAGGCATAGCGTACGTACGTAAGGGTATTTCTACCCTGCGTATGTACGTTGTCATAGCGTCTCCGTATCCATGGGATCGAGGCGTTACATATTTCACTTGCTAATATTGATTCAAAGTAGGGTTTAAAAATAAGCTACCAAACAGAGAGTATTGGTTTTTACTAATGAAAACAAGGGAAAAAGAAAAGGAAGAAAAGGCGAAGGCAAGAAATGGAGATTGGTAGCTTATAGGGGGAAAAATAAAGTGTTTAGAAAATTTTGGTTTTTGTACAAGGGAAAAATTAAAAGAAAAAGAAAAGAAAGGAAGTAAGTAAGAAAATTAGAGGGAGAAATAAGATGAATATTTTACTAATTTGAACTTCAGACCTCTTATTTTTTTTTCCTGTTGTTTCCTTCTATGCTCTTCTGGCTAAATTTTTTATTAAAACAAGGGAAAAGTTAACGTAAATATGACAAAATTGATGATATGATTAGTGCCAGACAATCATTCACAAACTAAGGTGTTTGGTTAGTTGCAAAATGGTTGCAAAATGTAAAAAGTTTTGCAACTTTACACTTTTCACTTGTTTGTTTCCATTTGCAAAATGCAAAAACTTTTTCCACTTACAGTTGCTACAGTTAAATTTGTGGTCATTTAATTCTCACTTTTACACTCATATTTTCTCACTTGCAGTAGCTACAGTTAAATTTGTGGTCATTTAATTCTCACTTTTACACTCATATTTTCTCACTTGCAGTTGCTACAGTTAATTTTGTGGTCATGTAACTCTCACTTGTAGTCCACCAATTCAAAACAGTTACTTGATAATCAATATATAATTTAATATTTTTAAATTTAATATTTTAAATAGTGTTCAATTTCTTATTTAAGTATTTAATTATTTATATTTTTAATCTTTAATTTTTTATTGTTTTTAATATTGTTTTAATATTTAATATTTTACTATTTTAATTTACTTTTTTATTTAATATTTTATTATTTTATTAATACTTATTCCATTTTTTATTATTTTATTTAGAGTAAATATTTTATTAATATAACAATATTATACTTTAATATAAAATTACTATATATTTAGTTATTTAATTTTTAATATAAAAATTACTTTATTAATATCATAATATTTTTATTATTATATTAATATTTTATTATGTTAATATTGTAATAATAATTCAGTATAATAATATTATAATGATAATTTATTATTAAATTATAATTATATTTTATTTTGTTAATTTTATATTTCTATAATATTACAATAATATTATAATAAAATTTATACTATAATAATTTTCAAGTATTTTTAATATTATTACTATATTTTTACTATATTTTATTTTTTTTAACTTTTTTTAATATTTATATTTTATTAGTATTCTTAAATTTTTATTAATGTTCTTTAGATTTTCTTAAAATTTATATTATTTATTTAATTAATATTTTAGTAATATTTTACTATTTATACTAATATTTTATTAATATTATTATTATAAATAAAATATTAAGATTATTATTTTTTATCTCAATTTATTAATACAATTTAATTTGCAATATTAGATTTAATTTAATAATATTTATAATATTTAAATCACTGCTACAGTTAATTTTGTGGTCAACTTTTTCACTTTTTCACTTTTACATTACCAACCAAACACCGTAAAACACAATATACTTTACCATTTACACTTTCACTTTACCAACCAAACACCGTAAAACACAATATACTTTTCCATTTACACATCACTTTATCAACCAAACACCGTAAAACACAATATATTTTCACTGCTACAGTTCACTTTTTCCATTCTCATTTTACAACTTACGACTTGCGACGTTTTGCAACGAACCAAACAGGCCCTAAGTATAAAAGCATTTGAGACAGTGATTCCAAAACCAATAATGAGCTGATTAGGATATATAATCCCATACTCTAGTGTATATTATGCTTGAAAACTCCTTAATTTTTTTTTTTTTTTTTGGCAAGTTGGCTAGGGGCGTGTTTAGGCGGAAGTAAGGAAATGTGGAAGTATAATTGCTCACTTCTCTATGTATCCAAACAACAGAAAAGGAAAATAAGAAAACCTTTTTTCCTTTTTCCTTTTCTCTTTTACATAACAATTTTCTCACTTTCAGAGTGCTACAGTTAATTTTATAGTCAAGTAAATCTCATTTGTAATAAGTTGCAGCACAAAACAGTTAATTTTTGATCATAAAAATCTCACTTGCATTCTAATTGCAGTCCATTTTTTATTATTCTTAATTAATTTTATTTTAATATTATTTTGCGGTCAACTTTGTGGTCAACTTTCCACTTTCACTTTCACATTACCATCCAAACACCGAAAAAGACATAACATTTTTTCAAATCACACTTTCCAACAACATTCAAACGCCGGAAAACTTACTAACCAATTCTCAAGTTCCAAAATGAATTATTACCACTTCTTCACTCCCTCACTTCCACCCTTAACCAAACAGGCCCTTAGTTAAAGTTTCATCACTTTTAGTTCAATATGTGAGGATATCCTATGTGAGAAATTGATGTTGATCACTGAAAAGATTTGATCATTACCTTTCCTCGAAAGGAAACTAGAATTTTCTCTAGTGGAGTCAAGCCAATATTTAAGTTTGCATTTAGTTTTGGCATCTATATGCATATAATGAATTATATTACTTAGCTTTCATAGAGAGGATCTGTTTTCTATACTTTTGAGACACAACCATTGACTGCAACTTTGTTTTTTTTAGGAATTTTAAATCAAATATTTTTTTGCTTTTCCTTTTTTTTTGCCCCTTTCCCCACCATTGTACTTAGTCTTGGTTTATCTAGAACACCTTGGATTCCATGAAGAGTCCTACATAAATATCTCATCCACACATGTAATGCCTACCCACACAAAGTCTCAAACTCATGGCACATTGCATCATTCTAGTGTCATGTTATGATGATAAGCATCACAATTTAATTAATTGCAATAGCATACACCTAATACAACAATCAATGACATATTGCAAAGTGATGCAACTCTCCATCTGCCAAGGTCTTTGACTAGTGTATATATATACAGAGAGATAGACTTGCGCAATTCTGAAAAGATTCGAGACCAAATTCTTTACTATTTAGGCCGTCTGTTTTCTCCATACTTGAAATAATATAGATCAATTTCAACGGAATGAATCTTGCATTCGGATGATGTATGATTGTATTTGAGTAGGAAGAATTCGGGCTCGAATCCTTTCCGAACTACACAAGTCTATCTCTATACATACATATACATTATATAATGAATCATTATGCATGACATCACATGCTCATCTCATTATAGGTGTTGTTCATGCACAAGTGTTCAATGCATCCAAGTGATCAACCTCAATTAGCACTTCCTTTTAAGGGATAGGACAATACAGAGGCATACACTTTGTTTCCATTGAGAGGTGGAGATACAAAAGAAGGAAGTTAAAGGGACTCATACCAAACAGTGGAACATCAAAAGGAGGCTCAAAAATAGACCAAGATTGAAGAGTTTGAAGAAGAAAACAAAGGAATCCATGTGATGCATTAAAATTGACATGAAATAGAAAAAAGAAAAAAAAATTACAGAAACTTGACTCTGACACGGTCTCCTTGGCACGTGCTAACTTGGATATAAAAACAAGTCGGTGTTTGTTTTGAGCTTGAAGAAGGTGGCAATTGGGTCGGATCTGATCAATTTTGGGTCAATCCAATTATAATTGACTTGCACTTAACAAACAAGTCAGTGATGTAAATTCATAGTAAATCTGGATTGCCAGTAAGCTCTGGCTCCACTGGTAAAAATGTTGAAGTGGATTGTGGGAATCTCAGGTTCAACTTCGGTCACGACTTATGTTTTAAAAGGAAAAATTATCAAGTCTAGATTTAAAGGGAGATTAGTTTGAACCAAAAGTATAAGCCACATGAGGTGAGAAAAATATTAATTTCTGCCCAAAAAATTAGAAAACTAACAATATCATAAATCTTCAAGAAAAATGAGCTACCTATTTCTATTAGTTTTCTGAGCATTTTCTGTTACAATCCGAAGAGAAAAATCAGCTGAACCAATTTTCTGATAAACAGATATGCTTAGATGGAAAAGGAGAGTGAGCTCACAAATTCATAGAAAATGATAACTTCTCAGTCTATTTTCTGCCAAACAACAGCTTCTCAGAGAATACATATACATATCAGTCTTGGATGCAGCATTGTGGCAGCCAGCCACATTCTGTAAAAGCCTTCTATTTCTTTTTTTTTTATTATTATTCTTTTTTTTTTGGGGTGAATTTTGTTGACTTGGGCTTTTTAAGCCAACAAGATAACAGCAATCAAGAATCATTAAAATGCGGCCACCTGATTAGATTTAGCTTTTTTCTGATGTTAGATAATGCATGTGTCAGGATTAATGACTGTAGGCCATATTTAGAGATTCGGATTCTCTCATCTACATTCGATTTAGGGTGTTTGGTTGCAAGGACGTGAGCGGAAGTAAGAAAATAGGAAAGTATAATTGTTCACTTTCCTATCTATCCAAACACCGGAAAGGAAAATAAGAAAACTCCTTTTTCTTTTCTCTTTTCTCTTTTATACAATCATTTCCTCACTTCCAGAGTGCTACAGGTAATTTGTGGTCATGTAAATCTCATTTGTAATAAGTTGTAACACAAAACAGTTAATTTTTTATCATGTAAATCTCACTTGCATTCTAATTACAGTTCATTTTTTATTTCTTAATCAATTTTTATTTTAATATTATTTTGCGATCAACTTTGTGGTCAACTTTTCCACTTCCACTTCCACATTACCATCCAAATGCTGGAAAAGACATAACATTTTTCAAACCACACTTCTCAACAACATCCAAACACCAAAAAACTTGCTAATCAATTCTCAATTTCCAAAGGAAACTATTACCACTTCCTCACTTCTTCACTTTCTCACTTCCACCCGAAACTAAACAGGCTTTAGAGAACTGACGGCGGCACCGCTACCTGCTTGTCTCAGCCGTCTATTACAGCTGAGATGAAATGCGCACAAAAAAACACGTGTGGCCCATGGGGTGGCCGGTGTTTTAGCTTCTATATTACTTTATGACAATCCAATACCAATAAGGTCCAGTGAAATCCAGCTTTCTTGGCACTGTGTTTGTGATTGATCGAGAAAAACATGTAAAGAACATCTCTTGTCCAGTTTCTCAACAACTGTTTGATGAAAAAAATCTTCCAGATCTCTATTTTGAGATACAACGCCGTGCTGTCAAAACCAAAACAGTTCAAACATTTAAAGATTTAGTAATAAAATGCAAAATAAATATTAAACATTATATGAAATCAAAACTGAGACCAAGGTCGCAGTGCTTTTTTCTCACTATTATTTGAGCTGCGAACATGGTCGCAGTCGCCTATTAAGTCAGAAAATGACGCTTGCTAATGTTGACTGCGACCTTGGTCGCAGTAAATCTTTAATGAAGTATATTTTTATTGCTACTCTGCTCGCAGTTTGATTTATTCAGTCAAGAAAATTGACTGCGACCAAGGTCGCTGTGTTGTTATTGTTAATGAATATTTTGGCAGCGACCAAGATCGCATTCATCTTTAGTCAGCTTCAATTTTTAGGATTAATTAGCAATAGCGACCAAGGTCACAGAATACTCATTAGGCATTATCACTAGCAAATGCGACTAGTAGATTTTAACCATTAAAATTATAAATTACTACATTAAGTAAAAAAGTGATATTTTAATTAAAAATAAAGGAGAAAATAGATGTTTAACTAAGCTTCGCTTCGAAAGAATATACTTTTTAATTCACTTTTTTTCTCTAGATACTTCATGTAAAAATGAATGATATTAGCATCAAATCTCTACTGAACATCAGGTCCTCTATGTTTTTGATAACTATTATTTCGTTATCAGAATCCTGATATGCAATAGCACTGTAAAAAATAAGAAAGAGTTAATAATGAAATTGTGATAATATAAATAACTTATATTTTGATGTAAATTTAAATAAAATGAAAAATTACTCAGAGGTGGCTTTGTCCAGGAAATTTTTAATGAGGGATTGTTATTGTGGCTGTAGAATTCTATAGGCAGTGGAGTCATTCAATTCCCTGATTTTCGGCTGAGTGTCAGCCTTCTTTGTCTTGCCGAAATCAGGGGCAGAAATCTGAGCCGCAGACTGAGGAAGAGTCTCTTCAATAATTTTCTTCTTTTAAATAAAATCGGAGTCATCATATCTCTCTCAGTGCACTTGCGTTCTTTAACTCCCCTTTCTATCGATCCTTTAGAGTAATCCATAACTTTTCTTTAACGCTTCCTTTTGAACCGGAGTATGTTCTTGATTTTTTTCCTCAAAAGCTTTATCTTTTTTGATATCAAGGATCTGTTGAGTTAAATTTAAAGTAAAAGTTAGAAAATTTTCTCAGCAATACTAATTTCAAATTTAGATCGATTGATATCCTCCTCTTCCTTTTCTTCTTCTCTTCCGCCTGCTTCTCCATCTATTCCCTCATCCTCTTTTGCGCCTTCTCCTCCTCAATTTCCTCTTCTCCACTACTTTTTTCTTTCTCTATTCTTTTTCTTCTCTTTCTCCTTCCTCCTCTCCTCTTCTTCCATCCTCTTCTTCTTCTTCTCCTCCTGCTCCTTCCTCCTTTTCTCCTTTTGTTGAATTTTTCTCTTTTTCTCCTCCTCCTGCAGCTGCCTTCTCTTCTCCTCCTCTTCCTTTCTCTAATTCTCCTACTTCTGCTCCTTCTTCTCATTTTTCTCCTCTCCACCTCCTCCTTCGCGGCAGTGGCTAGTCTTAGCAGTTCTTCTTCTTCCTCGTTCATATTTATTTTTTATTGCTGCTTTTTTAATTTTCTTTTTTCTCTTCTCTCTCCTCTTTTTCTTTAATTCAGCTTGAGAGCTTTTTCATCCTCCATTTTTTAGTTTTTCTTTCTAGCTCAACAACATATGTGCTCAAGTACTTATTTTCATTTCTCAAAATTTCAAATTCTTCAGCTTGTTCATCCCGTCATGCTGAAAAATAACCTGCAACAGTTGGTTCTTGTTCTCGCGTTGTCTCCTCAACTATTTTGACAGGTTCTCGTTCTGCTTCTGCCAGGATGTTAGCTTCAATATTTATTTTCTTTCTCTTCTTCATCTTCTTCTTTTTTTTCATCATCATCTTCAACAGGAAATCTAATCATAATTTTTCATCATTTGAAATGTTGGCCATTCGATTAAAAATCTGAAAAATCATGTTAAACAAACATTAATATAAAATTAACCTGTTAGTTCCGCTACTTATATCACAGCAAAATGAAACTTGTATTATTAGAGCTATCAAACAAACTGTTATCATGGTCGCAGTCTTAAATTTTAACTCTAACCCAAATAAATCAGTACTGGGACCATAGTCGCAGTACAAATTTCATACTAAATTCGTCACGACTCAAATACTGCGATCTCAGACGCATTCAAAATCAAGAAAATAAAAGAACTGTGACCATGGTGACACTTCACTTATAACGTAATGGAAGAGACTGCGACTTTGATCGCATTGCACTGAAATTTTAGCAGAGGAACTGCAACTTTAACCGCTGACATAAAATTTAAAAATAATTATACAAAAAATTAGTGAAGAGTCTATGGTCGCTAACTATTAAAAACTAACCTTATCTTCTTCAACATCATTAAGATCAATTTCATTTAGGGCTCTGCTAATATTTTGGAGCTCCCATCTTACTGCCCGTGGGTTTTTTGTCCTTCAAACCATTCCTCGGTTAAAAATAGCAAATAGAGCTATTTCATATAGCCAATACTGCAACATGTATTAGTATATTAGTTTATATAAATATTGTCAATATATAAGTAATTTTCAACAATGTTTATCAACTATATTATTCATACTTATAATAATTTGTACGGAGCATCCTTGCAGCTTAAATGTGGTGTGCCTGAAGATGTCCATTGACTCAATTCAGGAATTGTCAAACAGTTTTAGACCAGCATGTGGTCTTCATCAGCTCAATATTGGCATTTGTTCCACTATATACCTCGACATCGTGCATTTACTGTCAGAAAAGAATAGAGTGACCGACATATATAAGATGATTGTGTTGTGAAGTTTTAAGCTGCAAGTTTTTGTCTCTCTTATAATTTCATTTACTGTTCAAACGGTTCATCCTTTGTCACATCTAATTCAGTTCTCTTTCTTTTCTTCACCAGAAGATCATCCAAAGCTTCTTCAATGATAACTTTCGTGATCTTCTTTATATTTGAAAAATAATGTTTATAATCCCCATGTCCTTTCAGTGTACAAGTCTTATTCATAATAAAAGCCCCATTGATAGGTAGGCCAAAAGTTAGGGTAACATCCTCTACTATTAACTCAATTTGTCTGCCCCCAATTAGAAAGGTCCTTGACTCCTTATCATACTGATCTACAATTTTTCAGTACACTTATATTTGATTTTAGGCCTTTGTAAGCACCAAACTCCTCATTGTACAAGGCCATGAAAATTGCACCAAACGGGATCTCCTTCATCGCTTTGACAAATCTGCCTAAATGTGCATTTTGAATTTTATGATGAATTCGCAAATAGGTTTTAGGCTCGATCTCATAGGATGAACCTTCAGTTCTTACTTACTTATAAATGCAGAAATATTAACAACATAAGTATAAAATTTAAAAAAATCATGGTCGCAGTACTTTTAAAAAAATTTGAAAAATAAAAAGGACTGCGACCTTGGTCACTAATAAATTATAATACACAGCGACCAAGATCGCAATGTTAAATTATGCTGCGACAGAGATCGCATTTTTCTAATTAACCCATTTAATTAACTAATGAGAACATTGGTCAATGATTCAGAATACTCTGACTCTTGTTTTATCATAATGCGACCAGAGTCGCAGTATTCTATTAAGCTAACTTAGTAGAACAGACTGCGCCCCAGGGTCCAAAAAAAAGAGAGAAGAGACAGCAATACTGTGAAATCAGTCGCAGTGTTTTAAAAAAAATAATATTAAAAACAAAACGGATGTTAATGTAATTTTAAAAAATATATTTTTTTCACAGACTGCGACCAAGGTCGCAGAAACGTTGGTCGCTAATATAAAGAACTGCAACCCAAGTCGACAAAATGGAATGAAAAAATACGGTGACCTTGGTCGTAGTGTTAAAAAATAAAAAAATTAAAAAAATAAATCACTAATAAGATCGTTAATTCCTATTTTCTTTTCATCTTAAATTGTGACTTGGATTAAAGTTCCAGGGTAAAAAATTAAAAAATATTGTTTCAAATCGCATAAATAGATTTTATTTTGATTCTTACTTCTTTAAAACAAAAAAAGCGACTCTTTTATTCTTAATTGCGACCATGGTCGCAAGCTTTGAAAATAAAAAAATTAAATAATTATTTTTTAAAAACCAGGATTCTTAAAATTTTTTAAAAAATCAAAATTTTTCCGAAAAAATTCAGTATTATTTTCTTTTTTGGAATTAAAATTCAAAACTGAATAAAAAAACTGTGCAAGAGTCACTTTTAAATCGAAGTTAAATTAAAAGAGGAAATTTTGTTTAAAAAAAAAAAGGGAAATCACGACTGAAAAAATCAAACTATTAAGGGTTACAGAACCCAAAAAAATAGGTTTTCTAGGTTTCCCCTTTACCTTTTTCCGCGGATGATTTCTTAGACGCCATCTTGATTAGATTTTTTTTTTTTTAAAAGTTTTTAAACGCAATTGTTCAAAAAGTTTAGGAATCAATAATACTAAATTTTTGGGATTGATGAATTAAAAAATTCAGATTTGTAATTTTTTTTGGAAGGAAAGGTTTTACCTAGGGTAAAAAGTTGTAAGGGAGGGTATTTTCGTCAAAGCAATTGTTGAAGTGACTAATGGTTTATTCGAGCTAGATTTTTGGTTTTGTCCGCCAAAATTTTTGACAAATGTGTGATATTATGTTGCCACGTTCCGCCGGCTGAGAAACTCTCTCAGCTGGCGGCTAAGGCCATCTCCAACCCACGCCAATTTTGGCGTGGGTTGGGCTGTTTCCATCTCCAATCCACGACAAAAAGCACCCGGCAAAATGCCGGGTGCTACAGTGCCACGCCAGAAATGGCGTGGCACTATAGCACCCGGCATTTTTGCGGGTGCCAATCAATTTTTAAGTTTGTTTTTTTTTTAAAATTATTATTAGTTTAGTAGTATTAATAGTATTTTAATAATATTAAAAGCAATAATAATAAAATATATAAGGAATATGCTATTTGAAGTGAAAAATGGAGTGATGGGTTGGAGGAGTTTTGGTTGAACACTCCATTTTGGAGTGAAAGTACCCTCCAAAATGGAGGGGGTGATTGGAGATGCCCTAAGTTACAATAACTCTATATATATACATATTTATATCAAAGTGATCAACTTCAATTAGCACTTCCTTTCAAAGGATAGGACAAGACAGAGGCATACACTTTGTTTCCATTGAGAGGTGGAGATACAAAAGAAGGAAGTTAAAGGGACTCATACCAAACAGTGGGACATCAAAAGGAGGCTCAAAAATAGACCAAGATTGAAGTGTTTGAAGAAGAAAACAAAGGAATCCATGTGATGCATTAAAATTGACATGAAATAGAAAGAAGAAAAAAAATTACAGAAACTTGACTCTGACACGGTCTCCTTGGCACGTGCTAACTCGGATATAAAAACAAGTCAGTGTTTGTTTTTAAGCTTGAAGAAGGGCCATCTCTGCGCCACGCCGTGCCCCCCACACGCGCGTGTCCCCCGGCGCGTGCCGCCCTCGTGATCTCGCACGTGCCACTGCCCGCCACTTGCCGCAGACACCATGGAGCACTGAGAAGAGGCCTTCAGAGATTTTGCCTCTTGAGGAAAACCAAAAGCTGGTATTTTTAGCGGCCAGCGAGGGGACACCTCCGCTGGAATCCAGTAGTCTCTGGATTTCCCCCAACTCTGGATGTGCGCCACGTCAGGCAAGGTACTGACGTGGACCATCCTTGGCCCCTGGATGTGACCGATGGGACCCACCTCCGTAGGAGCACGGGGGAGGCACGGAGCAAGGACATGTTTGATATGAAAAATAAAAATTAGAAAACTAATAATATCACACCACTGTCAGTTTTCTGGACATTTTCTGTCACAGCTCAAAAAATAACTCAGTTGTGTCAATTTTTTGCTAAAATAAACACGTTCAGCTGAGAAAAAAAAACCTCACAAATTCAGAGAAAATGCTTACTGCTCGACTCATTTTCTGTAAAACAAACAAACCCTAGAACGAAGACATATCAATCTTGGACGCAATAAGGCGGCAGCGAGCCAAATTCTGTAAAAGCCTTCTATTTCTTTTTTTTCTTTTATTGTTATTATTTTTGATGAATTTTGATGTCTTTGGGCTTTTAAAGCAGACAAGATAACAACAATCAAGAATCATTAAAACGAGGCCACCTAATGAGATTAGCCTTTTTCTAATGCATGTCAGATGATTTACAGCTGAGATGGAAAGGCGTACAAGAAACACGTGTGGCCCATGGGGCGGCCGGTGTTTTAGTTTTTATATTGCTTTATGGAAATCGGAAACTGGTCTTGAACCTGAAACCTTCCATTGCTAGGCCTCTAGTGTTTCACTAGATTTTCTTTAGCTTTAATCAAATGCATGCATGATACATTCCTTTTAGTATTTAGAGACTGTGTTTAATTAGATTGTGTTCTGTTTCTCACTTAGTGTATATATATACACACACTTGTGTTCTTTCAAAAGAATTTGAACCCGAATACTTCTCACTTAAATTCAACCCTCCGACATTCGAATACAAGATCAACTCTGTTGAAGTTGATTTATATTATTTCAAGTATCTATAAACTAAAAATCAAGTGTGTTGAATATTTTTTGTCCATACATCAAGTAGAGGAAAAACGGACGGCTTAAATAGTGAAATGGTTTACTTAACGGTGTAGTAAACATTTGAAACCTAACAAAAATTGGTTTGTAGGGGCTTTTTAATATTTAGATCATAATTAAATGGACGGATCGAGAATTTGTATGTTAAAGACATAGATCTAACCAACTCACTACTTTTGGCCATCTATTTTGCGTCGCTTGATGGATGGACAAAAAGTATTCAAAACACTTAATTTTTAGTTTATAGATATTTGAAATAATATATATCAACTTCAACGGAATGGACCTTGTATTTGAATGTCGGAGGGTTGAATTTGAGCGGAAAGGATTCAGGTTTAAATCCTTTTGGAAGGACACAAGTCTATATATATATATATATATATATATATATATATATATATATATATATATATATATATATATCCTCCTTAGATTGTAACCTAAGGAGACGGCTTAAAATTCTAACATTCCGATTTTTTTTTCACAATCCGACCGCACATTATCATATTCATGTTATAAGATGTACGCATATAAAAAATCGCGTGATTTGAAGTTTTGTTTACTCTATTTTCTTTGGGTTCAAACATTAACGGTTTTTAAACAGTAGAATAAAATGGAATGATTAGATCAATGAGTAAATGAACTTCAAATCACCTGATTTTTTATATGCGTACATATTATAACATGAATATGATAATGTGCGGTCGGACCGTGAAAAAAAGGAAGAGATGTTAGAGTTTTAAGCCGCTCCTTAAATTACAATCTAAGGACACTTACTAGGAACACTTGACCATATATATAAAGGGTTTATGAATCTTGACGTGGGTTCTTGGTTAATCCCAACTTCCAATCTTAACCTCAGCCCAGAACTCTGCGCTCAGGTCCACTAAGCGTAGAGCTAAATAAATCTAGGCCCATTTGGCTACTGGATTCGTTTACAAAGCTCATGGGCCAAAACTTGAGCATATTAAAGGCTTTATTTGGGACTTCATGTAATTCTTCTTATTTTCTTGAGCAAATTGAAACATCTTGCTTGAACACTCCCTGAAAAATCTAACAGAAAAAGGGAAGGGGGGAAAAACAAACGAAGAAGAGAAGAGAGAAATAAAAAGCATTCATATGAAGAACTCAATAGAAAACCAGGATACAATTGCAAACAACCGAGACCATCGACTTCTTATTCCTCTCAGCTTCCTTCAGCTTCTCGAAACTGCACAACCTCACGATCACCTCCTCCTCCTCCTCTCGCGAGAACGGGCAACCAAGAAACTCTGCCAACCTAATCACATTCTTCATCGGATCTTTCATCACCTCTTCATACTTGAAGAAGAGAATCTTCGACCACCTCCTCTCTCTCTCTCTCTCTCTCTCTCTCTAGTATTCCAATTGGTCCTCCCACATTGGCCCGAACGATAAGATTCCCTTACAATACATGTCGATGTTAGGATTGTGACTGGAATACGTCGTGAAGGTAGACAAACTTCGCAGATCAAAGAACGGACATGCACAAAAAGTTATGCATAGTATTAGTCGACTTATACTTGATATCCTCAACTAATGCTAAGAGTTAGTCGACTTATACATTGATATAGCGACTGATCTTGTAAAGAGAGAGTAAGGCTTTTGGATTTTTTTACAGATTAGTCGACTTATACGCATGTATAGTCCACTAATAGACATGATTAATCGACTTATACATTGGTATAGTCAGACTAATATCGGGTCTGGTTGTTTCCTTTTCTGAATCTGTCTCCAGTTTTGAGTTGGATTCGAGTTTTCTTTCTTTTGAGACGGTGATTGTTCCTATTAATGAAGTTTGTATAGGATTAGGGGAGTTCTATGGTCTATAAATAAATCCTTGGGGTTGGTTTTTAATGTATTCAATGTAACACAATAAAAAAGGAGAGATTCGTGTGAGAAGTTTTAACCATAAGGGTCCGTTGTCCTAGGCGGCTATCAAAGGGCTTGTAATCTTCTTCGCGAGAGGTGTAAGTGTTTCTTATTATATTCCCCCAAAGTTTAATAAATTTTCTCCCCCTCTCCAGTGGACGTACAAATAATCTGTTTGATGGGTGAAACCACATTAAATTGTGTTTTGACTTTCTATACTTCGGAATATCTTCTTCCTTCTATTTCTTTTTCTTTTTGTTACTCGTTGGTCCTGTGTTGCTCCCACTGCGCCCCCCAACGATTAATCGAGGGGGCAGTCTGTTTCAACAATTGCTATCAAAGCATACAGATTATTTTCACAATAGTTAAAAACTTTACTAAACGAGACTGGCTCCACCGCACAAGAAGTCATTTCTTTTAAGTAATGTCATTCCGAGACCACAGTGTCCTTGTGGTCACAACAAATGTACACTAACTTCGCATCAGAGCGATGGGTCAGAAATTCTGATAGGAGCTAATATACCGCGTGGGCACTCAATATTCTAGGCGGCGCCAGGGCTTCCACTTTGGAAACCCTGGCGTCGCCAATACAGTTCGTCCACGGGGGCGCAGTCGTGAGGGTGCGTGCGGAGGAGAGGGTGGTCGGGATCAGATGGACAATGATCTTTTCTCGTGATGGTCACAAAAGCTAGGGCTTTGAGCTACGTAGTGCTGGATTTCGGAGGGTAACATAAGATGATGTGGGTGTTTCAGGCCAGAATCCTCCCCGAAAGGCGAGGAGGCCAGGGAGGTTGACTTCCGGGTACTAGAAGCCTTGGAAGTTCCAGATTCGAAGATGTCCTCGACCTTCAAAGAGAGGGAGGGGGATGATATCAAGTGTTGGTGTCTCTTCTGGAGGCAGGAACTCCTCTATTGTACCAACCATTGAAGGAATGATTGGGATAAGATGAGAATTTGAGAGTGTTTCTCAATTTTTGCTAGCAAGAACAAGCTAAATTTATAAGCAGTGGGAATCTAGCTTGTAAATAATGAAGAAGATAAACTAATAAAAAGAAGTGGTGATGTTGGATTTTTGAATTAAATCAAAAAAAAAAGGTTTTCATTTCAAATTTTATTTTACCAAGTCTCGGGATCTAAGTCAGTTGAGAAAATTTCTCAACTGCTCGAATTTTTTGATGGAGTTGTTACAAAAATTAGGGTTCTAAGGCTATAAATAGAACCCTAACTCAGTTCTCAACACACAGATCTCATTTTCTCTTCTTCTCTATAAAATTTCTTTTGAGGCTTACTCTTCGTGAGAAGGGTTTCAACCTAAATTAAATTTCCTTCTCCTTTCTTTATGTTTTGGGCAACCATTCTGAATTTGAGCAGAGACCTAGTGCTAGTATCCGATCCCACGTGCTGGTAATTCTAGGGGAGTTTTTTTCGCTAGTTGACGGGGTCAATTCGATGTTCGAACGAAAGGACCACCTATTTGTCTTTTAAGGCAGTTCGTCGCACGACTACATCTTCCAGGCTAGCAATCGTAATCTTTGTTTAAGTTTTGTTACATGTTTAGTAATTGATACACGTTTAATTTGATTTGTTCTAAGTTTTAATTATTACATTTTTTAATTTAGGGCCTGTTGGTTAAGGGTGGAAGTGAGGAAGTGAAGAAGTGAGGAAGAGGTAATAGTTCCTTTTGGAACTTGAAAATTGCTTAGTAAGTTTTTCGGTGTTTAGATGTTGTTGGGAAGTGTAGTTTAGAAATATTATATCTTTTCTGGTGTTTGGATGGTAATGTGAAAGTGAAAGTGGAAAAGTTGACCACAAAGTTGACCGCAAAATAATATTAAAATAAAAATTAATTAAGAAAAATAAAAATGGACTGTAATTAGAATGCAAGTGAGATTTACATGATCAAAAAATAGTTGTTTTGTGTTACAACTTATTACAAATGAGATTTACATGACCACAAAATTAACTGTAGCATTCTGGAAGTGAGGAAATGGTTGTGTAAAAGAGAAAAGAGAAAAGGAAAAGGGGTTTTCTTATTTTTCTTTTTCGGTGTTTGGATAGTTAGGGAAGTGAGCAATTATACTTCCCAATTTCCTTACTTCCGCCCACTTCCTTGCAACCAAACACGCAAAATAGGGATAAAATTTCCAACAATCTAAAAGATAAATATTATCTATTTCTGAAATATTCCTGCAATTAATCAGTCCTTGTTTGTTTTCATAATAATAACAATCTAGAAAATCGAATTTTTGACATCTTATTACTCCATGCACATATGTAGATATTCTATACCTCTGGTAGCATTCTTATTCTGATAGCCTTGTATTAACAAGTTTCTTTTCCTACTAGTTTTGATACCTATAATTGATAAGCTTGGTTCTGCATCATGTCTTGATTATATCATACTAGTTGAGTTAGACCAATTATTTACTTTGACATATCAAGAAGTTTATCTGATTCAATAGCTGTATGCAATGTTTTGATGCATGTATTCTAGTTTGTATATACAATGTCGGTTCATGAGAAAAATCGTATAAACATAAATTAGTGTTGCATTCTATGATTGCATTTAGATTAAATTAATTATTCTATAAGCTTATGCTTCAGGCAATTGACTGTCTCTGTTGGTTCTAGGATCTTTAGCTCAATACGATTATATTGAAGATACAGTTAGAAA
>JAVJIF010015698.1:0-126724 GCA_038442645.1 Agave tequilana
TTAAAACGAGCACACAAGCCCACCCAGGCCCTCTGTTCCAAGCAAGGTTCAAAAACTCGGCCGAGTCAGAACCGAAATGGCCTCTCCCGTTCGAGACCGGTCTACGAGTCACCTATTGCATTATTTTGCTTGACTCGTGCCCGACTCGGTCGAGTCACACCGAGTCGAGGCCGAGTCGACCCCGAGTCAAGGCCGAGTCAAGCCAAAATTTTATATATGAATTTCATATAATTTAAAATTTTTACTTGAAAGGTAGCGCTAAATTTTACTTTTGTGAGAAGAGTCGTTAATTTAAATTTAAATAACTTTATATAATTTATTAAAATTTGCATTTATTTTGATATTTTAATACCGCGACACATATATTTATGCATTATCTTCATGTTAGTGAGTTAGGTGATATGTTTTGACATATTATACGCCAATTTTGATAACTATATTTTTAAAGATTTATCGTGATTTTTTCAGAATTTTTTGAGCCCTCTATGTAACATCTTGTGCGTCTCGTCCGAGTCGGGGTCGCGACGTCGCGACCGATGTGGAACGGTGCCTGTCGAGACGGCTGCCGATAACGCGACTTTGAACCATAATTCCAACCGCAACCCATCCTTATATATATCACTATTCACTCATCTCCTTCCTCTGATTCTCTTCATCTCTCCCTCTCAATCTCTCTTCCTCGCTCTCAAACGAAGTCCCCCTACCCCTGGGCCCTCGCGCCCTCCCCCGCCCCTGATCCCCCACCCATCGCCGCTTTTCTCATGATCTCCCTGATCCCCTTACCCTTCACTGCCCTTGCCCGACCCTCCCCCGATCCTCCCACCCCTTGCTGCTCCTCCCCCCACCTGTGAGGAGTCCTCCGTTTGCAAGTCGTCGAGTCCGCCGACGAAGACTTTGATCTTTGTCCTCGCTCTCTTCTTCCTTGATGTCTTCGCTGCATAGTCCTCCAGTCCGCCGACGCCTTGTCTTGACCTCCCCCTTCCCTCTCTTCTTCCTCAATGCCCTCACTCTTTTTTTCCTCGACGAAGTTTTGCCGCCTTGCTAGAAGATCGGGGATGATCGGTTAAAATCGAAACGAACCGAAGCGATATTTCGGTTCGGTTTCGCTTCGGTTACTGTACTTGTCCGGTTACAAATTTTTGGGCAAAAATCGCACCGCACTGCACTGTGCTCAGCCCGACATTTGATCATGATCTAAACACTTAAAAACTCTCACACACTAACTCTTGTTAGGTTTTAAATATACTACACCGTTAAACTAACGAACTCACTATTTCGGCTGCTCTTTTTGTGCCTACTTGATGAATAAACAAAATGTATTCAAAGCACTTTATTTTTGTTTTTAAGCATTGCTAACAATGTAGACCTATCTCAATGGAGTGGATCTTCAATTTGAATGACCTAAATTTGAATTTGAACGGGAGAATTCATCTCCATACTCTTTCCAAGGACCCAAGACTATGTGTATGTGTGTGTGTTGAGGCCTTCCTGCAAAGACTGTCAAAGTGTGAAGAGCATCTAGGCTGCATGGGATCAAACTCGAGCATGATGGCTATGGATGGCCTCGATATCATATAGCTTCAAGGCTGGAGGTTTGAACTTCTGTAACAGCTATCATGATTTCTTTTTAAGAAATAATCATATATGAATCCCTTGGTAAGGTGTCTAAGGAGTGCTTGGTTTAAAAGGTAGATCAAGTTAAGGGTGTTTTTTGAAGTACAAGAAAATCACATAAATATATTTTATGGGGTTTGAAAAAAATTCATGATATGTTTTTAGGTAATTGATTGTTGCATGGATTGGAGATTGAAACCTCCTACAATCATAATATCGAAAATTTCTATTAAGTAGAAATTTCAAAGGTCGTGATCCTCTTTTCCATGCACTATTTGGTTTTATATTTTAACTTTGTAGCATTTTAAATCAAACAATCATTGAATATTAAAATTCTTTAAACTCCTTTTCCAATTGATGCAAAGCTAAAAACTTCAAAAATTTTCTATAAAAATATCCAAGTCCACCCTAAGTCAAGTTTGCATAAGAAAAAGCATGTAGAGGTTTCTAATATCTGGAAATGTTTGGAATCCAATTGAAAATTGGACCATTGTTTCTCAGTTGATATGTATGTGGAAAAAGATATAATCAAGCGCTTTTAAAATCTACAACTAAAGGCACTAAGTGTGAGAGAACAATACTTATTCTTCTACATCATGTAAATTTGTTTTTTTTACAAAGAAAATAAGAAGCAGAATTTGCTAATGGTATGAGGAATATAAATGTTTCTCTGTAAAAGTCTTTTGTACATCTAAGGCATCTTCAGGCTAAATTTGAAAGAGGAACATCCCCATATTTATGCCAAATTATTTTAGGGTTGGACTTACCAAATAGCATGACACTTTTTTTTAAAATAACATGACATTGATGCTTATGATCATGCTGCTACTGGGATTCCATGTGCCGTGAGACATTTGAAGTAACTAACCAGTTGATGTAGAGTGCTATTAGACGAGACACGAGAGCAACGAGATCATCATAATGTCATCATTAATTGAGGTACCAACAATCCACTATCACCATGATGTCATACTTGGGGTATCAATAGCCCCAGTGTCACCTTGATGTCGTGCTCAAGGTATCAACCCAATATCACCTTGAAGTCATACTCCATGTATTTATTAAATGGTACATTGGTATTAGTGCTTTGGCATTCCCTTGTAAGTTAGCTTGCAAATGAGCCCATTGAAGAAGTGTGGAGACAGACATGGAATGGGAGATGACATGGATATAGACACGGACCTGGACTGACTGACATTTTACGTGGGCTCATGGACATTAAATGTAGGATGACAGATGGTCAGGGCACTAAATAACAGATGGGGACTACATGGATAGGGTACTAAAATCATATAGATGGTGTGTGAAAGCATATGCATAACACGTCCTATGTTTATATAGTAGGATAAAATAAAATGTTATTCTAAAACTTAACCTATTATACATTTTTATGAGTCCTTGTTTTATTGGGTTTAGGCATCTCTTCATCTTTCTATAGAGTAGGTTTACACATCTCAACTCGCATATCAGAACATACCCAAAATTTGTTGTAGTTTTACCTTTTCCAATTAACAGTAGCCTTTAATATAAATGAAAATAGATGCATACCGAGTACGGAATAAGTTGAGGAAAGCGTTGAAAATTTGTACGAGAAGTGTCCAAAACTAATTGAAATTAAAAGTAAAGTCATAAAGTTGACGCACCTTTCAGAAGCATGTAACATGTGTTCAGGGAGTGTCCAGTCACTCTAGGTGTATAACATGCGTCCGATACGGCAGGCTTCTTCATGCTTGAATTCCCACATAGGAGCCTATAGATGAAGATGCAATTTGCAGCCATTCTTTGGAGCCTATGTTGAATGGAAAAGAACATGACACGACACACGAACACAGAACAATTAAAAAAAAAAACATTGAGAATAGATATATCGTGTCCAATAGGTGTCTGACACTATATGATTCCATATTTGAAATGTCCGTGCTATCTAGTTTGGAGCTCTTTGGAGGCTGAAAGCTGGCTCTTTAGACCTATGCCACTTAAAGAGAAGAGCAGGAAGAAAAACGGACAATTTTCTTTTCTATTTTGTTTGCCCCTTCTTTCCTTTTCTTAATGTTAAAGAACGAACAGAATTATTACCGCTATTTCATAACCCAATATAGGCCATGATATTGGTATGACCAGTAGCCTATTTCTGGACAGGGGGTAATATGCATTTGCCAGTACAGCAGTGTATAGTTGGGCGCTTTATTCCTTTCAGAATTTTACAAAGATGCTATATTCATGATGCTTTTGATTGATAATTGCACATACCGAATCACAACATTTCACTTGATTTCTGAAGAAAATTATATGGAAAGAGTTGCTTAATTGATTTAAAATATAAAGATTTTATAGATAAAATTATTGACACCTGTATTGAGAAAGCACTCATACATGGGAATGTGAGCACACATGCCCATATGTACACATACCAGGTAAGAATTATTATATTTGAATAAGAGTAGGTGTTCTCCCAGAATATATATTATCTTATATATTTTACATTCAACAAGATTTTCTTATGCTTTCAAGTTACATGAACAATTCCTTTGTTCAATACTTGCATGTTCAATAGAAATATTTAAATTGGCTTCCGTACAGTATCCTTTATATATAAGAAGATCCAGAAAATCCTTGAGAATGTTGCTTACATTAATCTGGAATACAGAGATTTCATAACTTTTCTGTTGAATGAATAACTGGTATTAAGTGTGTATGTGGAGCGCACGTATATGCATGTTACACATCAGAGTGCAGCCACGCGCACATGCGTATTGAATAGAATTTTGTCTAAGAGTAGGTGTTCCATTATGAGTAAGTATTATCTCTATAAAGTTTACATTCAACAATTTTTTCCTATGGTTTAAAGTTATATGGAAGGTTTTCTGGAATTCCTTCTCCACAATACCTAATATATTTGCACTTTAGTAGAATATTTAAATTGTCTTGACAAGTTTGCATGTAATAATTGATATTTGAATTTGAATTTTTTATTTATTTTGATGAAAATGGAGCTGAGAATACTGTACACACATGCACCCACATTCGTCATGGTTCAAAGTCTCGGTCTCGGCCGCCGACTCGGCCGGCACCGAGACGGATCGGTCTCGGCGACTCGGATCGGACTCGGACGATACGCGCAAAACGCTACATAGAACGCCAAAAAAATTATGAAAAATTCATGACAAATTATAAAAATTGTAGATATCAAAATTCATGTATCAAAATTAAACTGAGGGAGAGAGGAACAGAGAGAGGAGAGAGACTGAGACAGAAGGGAGAGAGGGAGACAGTCACACAGAGGAGGAGAGAGAGACTGAGAGAGGGAGAGAGAGGGACTGAGAGAGGGAGAGGGGGAGAGAGAGACTGAGAGGGAGAGAGAGGACACAGGAGAGAGAAGACTGAAGGGAGAGGGAGAGAGTCCGATAGAGAGATACAGAGGGAGAGAGATACAGAGGGGGAGAGAGGTCCCAACAGAGAGAGAGACAGAGAGAGAGACAAAGAGAGACGGAGAGAGAGAGAGACTGAGAGGGAGAGAGTCCGACGGGGGAGAGAGAGAGAGAGAGAGAGAGTCGCTGCGGGAGAGAGAGACGGAGAAAGAGAGGAGAGAGGCACAGAGAGAGGGAGAGGGGAGAGAGAGACTGAGAGGGGGAGGGGGAGAGAGTCCGACGGGGAGAGAGAGAGACGGAGAGAGAGAGAGACAGTCGCTGCGGGAGGAGAGAGACGGAGAAAGAGAGGGAGAGAGAGGCACAGAGAGAGGGAGAGGGGGAGAGAGAGAGACTGAGAGGGGGAGAGAGAAATACCTGCAGACGGCGACGGCGACGGCGACGCGGGGGGACGGCGAAGGCGACGCGGGGGACGGAGGGCGACGCGAGGAAGAGAGAGAGAGAGATCAGATCTGATCTCTCTCTCTCCCTCAGCGCCTTTAAAGGCGCTTCGTCACGGGCGCCGAGTCGACCCGACTCGGGTCCGACTCGGACCCGAGTCAGGTCGACTCGGCGAACTTCGATCGACTCGGGCCTCGGATACGACTCGGAGGGGGCCGAGTCGGATACGACTCGGCCGAGTCGTATCGACTCGCCGATATTTCGAACTATGACATTCGTATACAGCACATATGATTGTTAGCATGTTCATTTGTCTTTTTTTAGGACTGTATCTCATCTTTATTCTATGTATCATATGCCGCTTCTGTCCCCCATCCTTGTAGCCAGTACACCCATCAGTGTCCCACACTGCGAAGTCATCAGTAATAACTAATCAAGTAACATGTAACAGCGCATGTTCATTTGTCTTTTTAGGACTGTATCCCATCTTCATTTCTATGTATCATATGCCGCTTCTGTGCCCCATCCTTGTAGCCAGTACATCCATCAGTGTCCCACCCTGCGAAGTCATCAGTAATAAATAATCAAGTAACATGTAACAGCACTATCTAGAGTCTTGCATGTCTTTGGGCTATTTATCTTTTTAGTTGTCTTACCTTATTAACTTCTTGTTTATCCTATACATATTCTTTTTTCTTGCCCTTTACTTGTTATGCACGCTTAATTCAAATAGGTTTTACGGATATGTACAGTATAGTCTCAAGAAGTTCAAAGTGCAGCTTGCAGTTGACAGTAAACATCTTTTGAATTTATCATGTAGTCACAACTAGAGAAAAGTTTCCTCTCTCAGAAAAAAACGCTTCATAGTTTCTACTTTCTTTCAAACTTAATACTTGGCTGACTTCCATTGCAGGTACTAGTTATGACAGCTCAAATTTTGTTGAACATTCTCAGGCACAGCATAATTAAAATGGAAGCAATTCATCTTTTGATTTTAGATGAGTGTCATCATGCTGTGAAAAAACATCCTTATTCATTAGTGATGTCTGAATTTTATCATACAACTCCAAAGGATAAAAGACCGGCTGTTTTTGTATGACAGCATCTCCTGTTAACTTGAAAGGTATGGTCTGTTTCTCTGTTAGCTCTAGTTGTTAGTATACTTATTATTTATTATTTTTTAATTGTTTAATATTATGGTTCATTTTTCCTTGTTAGCATTTTTGTACTCGATATCTATTTACCATCAAAAATTCCTAAATGTTTCTTTTATCACGCAGGAGTATCTAGCCAAGAGAGATTGTGCTATCAAGATTCAGAATCTTGAAAGCAAATTGGATTCTGTTGTTTGCACAGTGAAAGATCGTAGCGAGTTGGAGAACACGTACCAATGCCTTTGGAAGTTGTTGTAGAATATGATAAGGCAGCTACCTTATGGTATCTTCATGAGCAATTGAAGCAAATGGAAGTCGAAGTAGAAGAAGCAGCACATTCTAGTTCCAGGAAAAGCAAGTGGCAATTTATGGGAGCCAGAGATGCAGGATCTAAGGAGGAATTACGCCTTGTATATGGTGTTTCTGAAAGAACAGAAAGTGATGGGGCTGCTAATCTGACCCAGAAGTTGCGGGCTATTAATTATGCTTTAGGTGATCTCGGGCAATGGTGTGCCTACATGGTAATTTATGGTGTTTTTTTAATAATCCACTTTTAGCTTATTTATTCTACTCTAGCTTTCGTATATCATGGTGGATATAAACATGTTTTGTCTTCAGGTTGCACTTTCATTTTTGACAGCCTTGCAAAATGATGAAAGGTCAAATTCAGCTTGATGTCAAGTTTCAAGAGTCGTATTTGAAAAAGGTCGTTGCATTGTTGCACAATGCCAGTTATCTGAGGGAGCTGTGGCTGATAAGGATAGCAAAGGTGAAAATGTTGATCCTACTGATTCCCATTGCATGGAGGACATTGAGGAAGGGGAGTTAGCTGATAGTCATGGTCAGTGTTGCTTCATAATCTTCTTTCAATAGTTATCCAAAAGTTTACTGCAATGTGAATATTAGACCTTAAATTTAAGTTCATCATCATCTTGATTACATTATAATTTTTGATAACGCAATGTTTAAGTACTAAGGGATTCTCTTCGTGCCACTTGTTTTTGAATAATCTGAATATGTGCAAATATCTTATGTTTGATGCAGAATGTTATAGTCAATACATGGCAGTGATATGGAGTCATTTCATGGATATAGAATTACTTTAATCCTATCTATATTTTTTCACCTTTTTGTACTTCCATTATGAACTTATGTTGGATTTTCATCCTGAATTTTTAGATATCCTCATTGGATACACCCATTTGTAACTGGTCACCGCATTGAATTAGTTAGCATACTCATCTCTAGAGCAATGGATTCTCTTCCCTGTAGCATTTTGGATTCATAGTCGCAACACCGAGGAGGCGAGGAATGATAAAAATTTTGCCAATTGGAATATTATGTTTGGTTAAACTTCTATATAATTAAGTTATTTTTGTATACATTGATGACATTCAATCGTCCATTTGAAGCTTTCATATGGTGGAGGCGGTTAAATTTTGTGTGTTCAGTTCTTCTTCTTTTGGCACATTTTTTTTGACTTGTTTCATGATGAAATTGTTCTCTGCTAGTTATTTCCAGCATAATTGCTTATAAAACCTTCGGGATCCAAGTAAAAGAAGTTGCTTTCTGCTTAACTTAATCCAAGTATAACATTATTTTACCATCATTTTTCAACTTAACTTAATTCCTTACTTGCTCATATTTTGCTTTTCGGCCAAAATTTTAGAACATTGTTGGATCAATCATCTTTCCCTTTTCAAAACAGCCTTGGACTTCACTTTTAGATGCACCTCCTACTGTAGATGCAGCTCTTCCAATTTTGGTATTTCCCTTAAGATTGGTGCTATTCTTCTGAAAGCAACATCTTTTCATACACTTATTTTTCATTTTTTTAATTTCTTTAGCATAAACTTATTTTCATTTTTTTATTTCTTTAGCATAAACATTCAAATGCAAATTTTCGTTGGCTATCCTTTACCACGAACCTTAGCATTTTTTGCCTCACCTCATATAAAACTGGTCTTGTCCTGTACCAGACAGTGTTGGATCTTTTGGGTTAATGTATAGGAAGTTTTTTACTTTTGGTGGAAATACTGCATATTTTTTATGGCTGGGAGTTCCATAAGATTATTCTCTCCTTTCCCTTTTTTCACTCTCTTCTGCACCCTAAATCAGGAGGTCAAGAGGTCAAGTTTCATAGTCCATCCTGGACCTGTTGACCCCATGCCGAAACACTATATACACTTCCTGTATGCAGCATTTAGAGGAGAGAATATTTTAGGACATGCCTTAAGTGATAATTTTTTTCATAAACTCTGAATTTATCTAAACATTAAATATTTTAACAAAATGTTACTATTATGTTTTATATACATGCACTTTACGCGAGATGATTGAGTTATTGTTGTAAATTTGTTTTAATCTCATAATCTTTTTTTAAGAAAATGATTAGAGCAGTTTTTTTACAATTTTTTGGTATTTTTTCATTTATAGTTTCCTGTTCACTAAGTTTTATTACAATAATTGTGAAATAGTTTTTGAAGTTTATGGTATTTGGCTGAACTTACTCTTTGCTATACTCAGTCTTTGAAAGTTTATATGCCTTCACTTTTTTTTTTAAAACATTCATCCATATTCAGATGGAATCTTTCACATTTGTTTGCCAACATGTGCGTGCGCGCGCGCATGTGCATGGGTGCATGTCTACTGTAAGGCCTTGTTTGGCAAGTGGAGTTAGCCAACTCTTGCCAAACGACCAAATATTAGCAAGAGTTAGCAAGTAATGATAGATTTCGGAATTAGCCGGAAACCACCCCCAACCACCCCAAAACCACCTTAAAACACCAACTCTAGAGTATCGAATTCCATCAAAACCTTGTAATTAGCCTCTCTCTCACTGTCTCAATTCCTGTCTCTTGTTTATTCTAACTCTAACCATACAACCAACTCAAATCTTATTCCCAACTCTTTTGCTATTCTCCCGAAAGCCATAATTCTAACTCCCTAACTCTTGTTGCCAAACACATCCTAAATTGTCTGAAATTTGCATTATTTCATTTCTGATTTAAGTTTCATCTCAACAACTCGCAGTTGTCTCTGGTGGTGAACATGTAGACGAGATAATAGGAGCTGCAGTGGCAGATGGAAAAGTTACTCCTAAAGTGCAAGCATTAATTAAAATACTTCTCAAGTATCAGCACACAGAGGACTTTCGTGCAATCATCTTCGTGGCGAGTTGTTGCTGCTTTAGTTCTTCCAAAGGTGGTAGCATTTTTTTTATTACAGTTATTTCTTAACAGTGGGTTATTCTCAATATTTCTGTTGTTTATATGTTTTGTTGCATGCATGCAGGTGTTTGCAGTGCTTCCATCACTAGGTTTCATCAATTGTGCGAGCTTGATTGGACACAATAATAACCAGGAAATGCGCACTTGTCAGATGCAAGACACGATTGCCAAATTTCGTGATGGCCAGGTATGTTTCTCTGTCCATGTTTCATCGAGCTGGCAAAATTGCCAAAATTGTTGTATAGGATGTGATTCAACCACACAGTTCTGCATAAATTTGGACGTGGAAACCATAGAGCCTTTAATATTTCTAGTTCGGGAAATTTTTTTATAGACCCTCCATTTAGGTGGAATATTTTTGGTCTAATAATCTGAAAGTTTTTTTTTTCTATTCCATCAGAGTCAATGTTCTCAAAATTTTTCTTTTAAATTATCCTATGGAGTGAACACTCAACAATTTAATAACTAAGAAGAGCACAATTTTATTTGGAAAAAATTTCTACTCTTTAATTAAGTACTTTACTTTCACCATTTTGTGGTTTTAAATGGAAACTTAGATGTGATGTGGATTTACTGCTTGAGGAAAGACAATTAGTAGAATGGAATTATGATTAAATTGATGAGTTCATAGACGACTTGTTTAAACCACCAGATGATGTATTAAATTGTATTAAATGCTGTTTTTTTCTGATGCCAAGATCCAAGTATATTTGAACCAATAAATGACATGTTTCTTTTACCTTCTCTTATCTAATCTCTGCAATATCAGACTTCAAATAACAATGCTATTCATCTGATTGTCAGGTTACTTTATTAGTAGCTACCAGTGTTGCTGAAGAAGGACTTGATATTCGACAATGCAATGTTGTCATCCGCTTTGACCTGGCGAAAACTGTGTTGGCATATATCCAATCTAGAGGTCGTGCAAGAAAGCCTGGATCTGATTACATCTTAATGCTTGAGAGGTACCAGAGCATATTCCATAGGCTATTTAGAATCTAATATTTTCCTTCGTTCTTGATTGAGGCTGTAAGGTTGTTTCTGATCTTCGATTAATATTGTGCTAGGGGAAATTTGTCACATGAAACCTTTTTGAGGAATGCTCGTAACAGTGAGGAAACTCTGAGAAAAGAAGCAGTTGAGAGAACTGATCTTAGTCATCTCAGGGCACACCAAGATTAGCTTCAGTTGATACCTTGCCTGGTGCTATGTACCAGGTGGAATCAACTGGCGCTGTTGTTAGCTTAAATTCTGCAGTTGGCCTCATCCATTTTTACTGTTCTCAGCTACCAAGTGACAGGTGCATGTCCTTTTATTGTGAGTTTTAGATTTCCTCCTAGGTTGGCAAACTTTCAAGTAATTTTTGAGTTCTTCCGACCTTTGTATTTTCTTTTCTTAGGTATTCTATTCTACGCCCTGAGTTATCATGGAACGGCATGAGAACCCTGGGGTTCAACTGAGTACTCGTGCAAGTTGCAACTCCCTGGCAATGCTCCATTTGAAAAGCTAGAGGGTCCTGTATGTGGTTCGATGCGCCTTGCACAACAAGTATGATGATTTATCTCATAATATCTGATTATAAGTTGTAAGTTAATAATTTCAAACATTTTTAATTTCACATGAATTTATTGACTTTGTTGAGCAGGCAGTTTGTTTGGCAGCTTGTAAGAGGCTACATGAGATGGGAGCATTCACTGACATGCTTCTGCCAGACAAAGGAAGTGGGGAGGAAGGGAGAAAGTTGAGCAGAATGATGAAGGAGATCCACTTCCTGGAACGGCAAGGCATAGAGAGTTCTACCCTGAAGGCGTGGCAGATATCCTACGGGTTAGTTTCTTTTAATAAATTGTTGAAAGATAAGATTTAAGCAATGGTGGGGAGAAGCTCTAGTTGACTGAGATTTGATGAACTAATACAGCTATCACACACTCTTCTCTAGTGTCATTTTTTGACTGCAGTTCAAGTTCTTAGGTAAACTGGTTTGTTGACTTGTAGTCTAAACCCCATACTGCATCCTTCTCTTCCTTGGAGACAGTTGCACTTTATCTTATACTGACAGAAGTGATTTTCAATGGCAGTGTGGATGATTGTGAATGTACCAATATTTTATTGCTTTGGACCTTTACTACTCTTAGAAAAATGTTTTCACTAATCAATTTACAGCGTAACTGATTTTGATTGTTACTTTCTATTATTTCAGGGTGGATGGATTTTATCTGGGAGAGATGGTTGCCATGACACCTCAGAGTTTCAATTGTATATGTATGCTGTAAATTCTGTTAATATTGGGACTTCCAAGGATCCTTTCCTAACACAGGTTTCAGATTTTGCGGTACTTTTTGGCAACCAACTGGATGCAGAGGTATATGTGTACAATATTCTAGAAGATCCGTTTTGTTTAAATTACATCTTGACCTCAACTGACAATTTCAACTTTTATTAGGTTTTATCGATGTCGATGGATCTCTTTGTTGCCAGAACAATGATAACAAGGGCATCACTCACCTTCAGGGGGCCTATCAAAATCACAGGAACCCAGGTGAGTTTCTTTCTCGATATTAGCATAATTTAGTAATGCTAGCTTTAAATTTTAACCTTCCTGATCAAAGGTACTCTCTGTCTGTGCAGCTTGTTTTACTGAAGAAATTTCATGTTAGGCTTATGAGTATTGTGCTTGACGTGGATGTTGATCCCTTGACTACTCCATGGGATCCTGCAAAAGCTTATCTCTTTGTCCCCGTTGTGTCTGAGAAGTTTCTTGATCCAGTGAAAGAGATTGATTGGAATTTGGTTGAAAATATAATCACAACTGATGCATGGAACAATCCTCTTCAGAGGGCACGACCAGATGTTTTCCTAGGGACAAATGAACGAACCCTTGGTGGGGACCGAAGGGAGTATGGGTTTGGAAAATTACGTAATGGCATGGGTTTTGGACATAAATCCCACCCTACATATGGTATTCGAGGAGCTGTTGCTCAGTTTGATGTTGTTAAAGCTTCAGGATTGGTTCCCAATCGAAGTGCTGTAGAATGTGCTGATGATAGCCATTGGCTCGAAGGAAAATTATTCATGGCAGATTCTTGCATTGATGTGAAGGATCTTGTTGGGAAGATTGTGACTGCTGCACACTCTGGAAAAGATTCTATGTAGATTCTGTGCGCTATGACATGAATGCTGAGAATAAATTCCCAAGAAGGAGGGCTACCTTGGACCTTTGGAGTACAGCTCATATGCTGATTACTACAGGCAAAAGTAATGTTTACAGGCTGACATTTATTTTTTCATTTTGGACTTCGTTATCGTTATTATCATCTCTGCCTTTTCCCATCAAAATGGGGTAATAATTTAAATATGCCAAGTAGGGGGTTGAACCAATGACCTGCTGCTTAGGGAATATATACATTTTATCCACTTTGCTACATATTGTATGAAAATATTACTATCAAATGTTTTTTTAATAATTATCTTACTTCACAGATGCATGCAGGGAAAAAAAAATGAAGATATAGAATTGAGTTCTAAATAATTTTATGTAATTATGACTAACAATGTTGAATTGTATTGGTATAATTCTATATAGCCAATAGTTTATTTGAACTTTGAAGCATATTAGTAATATCTTTGGAACCATAAAAGTATTTTTCACGCATCTGAAAAGATAAAGTTTATATCCCATCCAAATTTAGCTGAAATTAAAAACAGTATTATGTTCCTTAGGGGAAGTATAATAGCTGAAGAAACATTTTCCCATGAGATCACAGTTGTCACATATTCGTTAAGTTCACGTATTTTTGAGGATGTAATAAATTTATTTTCAAATAACAAAGATAAAATATGTTTAAATCATTCATAAGAAACTATGCACACTATCATTGAGGACTATTTGTTCTTGATGAATTTACATGGCACTAGGGGGTTCTATGCTCCTCTGCTATGTACTGCTACACTCCCATGTGTCATTTGATGCGTAGAGTTATTGTTCATAAGATTTTGTAATAATTTTATTCCTTATATATTTGTGGTTCATTAGAGGCAACCTTTTCACCACGTAGTAAATGTATTTTTGTCAAGTAGTATGTCCGTTTGGTTGTGTTTAATATGTCATAAATAGTTTTATCTCCATTTTGTTAAGATATTTAAATAAACCTTTTGACTAACATAAAACTAAGTTCTAAAATCTAATATAGGTAAATCAGTAGCAAGGAAATTGAATTTTTTTGTTGAAGATTCTTTTCAGATGCATATGTAGCCTTATGGAAGTTGTGAGTTGTGGTTATATTGAGAGACTGGAACCATTTCGCTCTAGCTTATATTGTGCCCCTTAGATACTGTAGTTCTCTACAGCAGGTTGTATTTTCCTCGTCGTCTATATCCTCATCCCTGGAATTTTGAGAGTTCCCTGTCTGCCTGAGCTTAAACTGCAAGACAAATGAGGCAAGTCCTCCCCCCCCCCCCCCCCCCCCCCCCCCCCCACCACCACCACCACTATTGAGCTTTCTTGGTTCTGTGTGAAGGCCCTCTCTTGCATTAGATTCCTTTGGCTTAAAATTTTGCATCAAATGATAGGGAGATGACAAGTGCAAAAGTTTGGTCATTTCTTTTGTGGATTTCGAGTCTCACTGTTCAATGAGACCCGGTTTTGATGGGAAAAGGATAGAATATTGGTGGTGATAATTATAAGGATCCTGAAGATATAAATGATATGCTGTAACTATTTACAGTAGGTTAAAAAATTTTAGCTATTAAAAGTTTGGTATGTGCATGATTAATACTGTACAATTTTTTATAGCAAAGAAAGCATTTTTTGTAGAAAAGAAAGTATTTCTTTAGTTCATGAAATATATTATCCTGAATTTGGGAATTGTAAAATTTATTGTTGCTTTATTGTCAACTGCTGTGTTAATTATGTATTGGAAGCCAAATTTACATACATGAATGCACGTAGGGTGATCTTTGAGGCCTTTTCCCATCAAATAGTGTCAACTATGAAACATAAGGCTTCATGAAAGATTTGACAAAGTTTTACAACTGGTTGTCAACTTGACATTTACCCTATCTCAATTACTGCCAAGTTCATAGTCAAGGAAGTTATGCTTGAGAGTGGCTAATAGGAATTACAACCAATTTCGAGGGATGAATAAGGCCAAGAGTGAAAAAGAATATATTTACACACAGACACACATACAATCATATAATGGGAATGAATATACACATACATACTCACACCTGCATCCACTTAGATACGAGCAGAAGATTGTAGTTAACAACAATTTATAGAAGACATTAATGTTGTATCCAGATACTGAACAGGTTGACAGACACGACCGTTTGGCAAAATTCCATACAATATGGCCTGCCTATTCAGTTTATGTTAATTAGTAATTTAATGTTCTTTCATTTCCATAATTGTGTACAACTATATGAAAATCTTAAATCCTAAGACGAAGAAAATAATACTGTAATTTTTTTTTCTAGGAAAGGCAAAAAAATACTTTTTCCTTTATGGCTAGTCTTTTAAGTAAAGGATAAAACATTCATAACTTTCCAAACAAGTGTTGAACATGGGTAGATACATACACATCGTCAACAACAAATGGACACGTAGGAGATATGACTGTCATGCATATAATAGATTGCTACTGTAATTAGGAGTCATTATCCCTGTTTTAAATATCGGCCGAGTTGGGCGAGATATCGGCCGATATCTCCTTTTTTGCCTGCTGCCGATACGATATGGGAAATCATTCGCTATATCGTTTGCAGCAAAAAACGATCGGTATTTGGAATATCGGCCGATATGAAATAACTTATTTATTGCACGCTTACATGCAAATGTACATTATTTTTTACAGTCTTTGCATGCATATTACATTATTTTATTACTAGATGATATCTATGACACTAAACCAACTTTTAGTAATCAATGTTTTATTAAATACAGTATTTGATATGAACGCTTGATATGCACGCGTATCCCCAATATCTCTCCCAATATCAGATATCCGATATGAAAATCTTCATCCGATACGATCTCGATATCCGATATTTAGAACCTTGATCATTATGTATTTGAGAGTCATTATATAATTAGGAGTAATTACTTAATTAGAAGTCATATTGCTATATAGTATTAAGACTCCTATTTCTATTAGGAATTGTAATTGTATTTACCTATAAATAAGAGTATATATATAATATAGAGAGAGAGAGGACTCATCAACTCTCTAATTTCTATAATTGAAATCTTTTCATGGCATCAAAACCGAAGATTTTCTATCCTTCACAACCTTTGTCGTCCTCTCTGCTCGCCATCAGAACATCACCATCCCCATCTTTCTTTATCATCTTTTTTTATTTTTATTGTACTTTCAAATTTGATTTGTAAAAAAAATGAAACTTTATTGTTCACGGTGAACTACTCGCGGTATTGTTCCAGTGAACACCAATAATACAGGAAGGAAAAAAGGAAAAAAACTGAAGGAAGTTTGGAGTTTTTAAGGCTATTTTCTTTTCAAGATTATGTATTTTTTTAATACTTAAGAGTTTGGTGATTTTATATGAGTTGTTTAGATTCTGAGGGATGATCGTTTGTTAGGTTGTTTGTTGGGTGTTTAGATTCGGAGGGAGGATTGTTTGCTTGGGTATTAGATCCCAAGGGAGCATCATTTGTTTGGTTTATTTGTTGGGTGTTTAGATCTCAAGAGGATCGTTTGCTTGAATATTTTGAATCTTTGGAGAGGATCGGTTTCAGAAGAGATTCTAGAAGTATGACAGATGAGAAGTATACACACCAACAATTTAGATGTTTCAACAGTTTCAGATGTTTGAACAGTTTTCAACAGTTTCAGATGTTTTAGCAGTTTCATACTACTCAGATGCCATCTTCCTTCTTCACATCTACTCTGGATCAGATCGGTAACTCCACAACTTATTTTAGTTCATCTCCTCGCACATGTGTTAAAGATTGAGGAGGTATATTACTGTCTCTCGATTCTATTTTTTTCATCCATCAATGATAGTAGCACACGACTCTATATCTTCTGTACAAGATATAAACGTTGCTAATGCTACATCCTCATTATCGTTGTCATCTTACTATATATTCTGAAGTTTTCTTTTAATTTATTATCAATTAGTAAAATTATTAGTACCCGCTATTCTAAAAAGCGGTTTCAGTACGCGCGCGGTCTAGGAGCGGAAAATGCTTAAACTATTTAAATGTCGGATAAACAAATTACACATTTGATTAATATTTTAATATATATCCAAATTACAAACAACTCATCCCACATTCCAGCCCAAACTAATAACATAAAATATATGAGCCCAAGCCCAAGCCCAAACTAAGCTCAGCCCACAAGCCCAGGCCAAAACAAACAAAATAAAATAAATGAGCCCAAACCCTTGGCCCAACCAACAAGCCAGCCCACTCCCCCCTCTTTATATCTCTTTTCACACTCTCTCTGGATCTCTCTTGATCTTTCTCGATCTCTCTTTGCTCTCTTTCGATTGACAACGACGACAACGACCATAGCGATAACAACAATGATGATCACAACGATCTTTGCTCTCTTTCTCTCTCGAAATCTCTCTGCTCTCTCTCTCTCGAAGCGAGAGCGAGCGAGAGGAGATTTCTCTCTCGGAGATAGATCGAGACGACGAGAAGATGATGATGGTGAGAGAATGACGACGAGATGACGATGGCGAGAGACGACGACGACGAGATCACAAAGGTTAGTGTTAGATTGGGCGATTAAACGACGATTTAAGGTTTTAAAGATACTTTTATAGCGATTAAATTGGGGATTAAATGGGCTTAATCACTGATTAATTGTTTTACGCCCCTGTCCGCATGATATAACATTTTCACTATTTTGTATGCGGTTTCTTCCCAAAAATGTTTAAGCGGCAACTTAAACGGCAGCTTAAACCATTTTTTAGGACAATGCTAGAACCTTAAATTGCTCAGTGACATTCTTTCCCATGCATTGTATATTTCAAGAACTTGAAATAAGGAAGACGATCGACACATGAGATGAATATGGCGAATTGTATCACTTGGATTTGGATCTCAAACCGGTAGTATGTTCTAGTTATGTATCTGCTTTGGTAAGAATTGTCGGTTAAGACATCCATTTTACAAACTTTGAAATTTTTAGTTCCTGAGTTAAATCATATTACGTCTTTAGATTGTGAGTCATGTCAATTAGGTAAGTATCATCGTATATCATATCCTGATAGAGTCAATAAAATGGCTAATAATCTGTTTGTTTTAGTTCATTTAGATGTAGGGGTCCTTGTCCAGTAACATCAAAACTTGGTTTCAATTTTTTTTTGATGATTTGAGTCACTTGGATGTATTTAATGAAAATCATTCTGAAGAGCTTTTTATCTTTCAAAATTTTTGCTCAGAAGTGAAAAATTAGTTTAAAACCTCTTTAAAAGTATTGAGAACTGATATTGCTAAAGAATTTTTTAGTTCATGTTTTTCAACTGCATGTCTGAACATGGTATTGTACATTAGTCCTTTTGTTTATTTGCTCATCAACAAAATGATGGTGCTGAACGTTAAAAATGATATTTGCTTGATGTTGCAAGCACAATGTTAATTCACATGCGGGTTCCTAAATAGTTTTTGAGGGGATGCTGTTCTTATTTCATGTTATTTGATTAATTGCATGCCCTTATTTGTTATAGATGGTTAGATTCCATATTCAGTTTCATATCCACTGACTGATTTATTTTCTTTACCCTAAATTGTTTGGGTCTGTATGTTTTGTACATGATAATGATCTCCATAGAACCAAATTAGATTTTTGTGCTCTTAAAAGTATGCGTTTGGATTCACATCTTAAAAGGAATATAAGTGTTATCTTCTAGTCTTGAACTGTTTTATAATCTTTGTCGATGTCATTTTTTTGAATCTAACTAAGTCATGCTTTGATACTGAGTCTTATTTTTCTGATTCTAACGAAGACTTGTATTTTTAGTTCAAGAATGTTTGGTTGATAATACTGCATCCTATGTAGTACATATACTTCTGTCATGAAGTCGTGTTGTGTCTGAAACATGTCAGACACGCGTGTCCGACACACGTGCCTTATGTATTTTTAAGAATTTGTCACGTGTCCACATATCGCGCCTATTTCAATGTTACTGTGTTCATGCAACACAGAAGTTTGCATCACTATGCATTACATATCAAAACACATTGCTTTCTAAAAAATGGAGAACCAATCAAAGTCTATACAAGACGCATCTCTACCATGTCACCATCATCTTCTGTTCCAGTTTCTACTTCATAATCTAATTAGAATACTTTACCCTTTGGTGATGTTACTTTCATTCTTGTTCTTTCTGATTCTGATATTATGACCTTCTATTGCTTTTCGAAAGGGTAAACACCTTGTACTACTCAATCCTTGTATAATTTTATCTCTTATTCTCATTTGTCATCTTCATAAAGTGTTTGTATTTCTTTTGTGGACTCGTACTCTGTTCTCAAGTCTGTGTCAGAAGCCCTATCTCAGGATGGAGAGATGCCATGCAAGAGGAAATGATGGCTCAAACAAAATAAGACGCGAGATTTGCTCTTTCTCTAAAGTGTATAATGTAAAGTTGAATTCAGATAGAGTCTTTAGCTCGCTTGAAAGCACGTTTGGTGGCTAAAGGGTATTATGCGATGTATGATATTGACTATCAGGAGACCTTCTGTGTGGCTAAATTAACCTCAGTTCGTCATCTCATTTTGTTCGTTATTACCCATCATTGGCCATTACATGCATGGTTCACAGTCGCGGTCTCGGCCGCCGACTCGGCGGGCACTGAGACGGATCGGTCTCGGTGACTTAGATCGGTCTCGGGCGATATGCGCAAAACGCTACATAGAAAGCTCAAAAAATTCTGAAAAAATCACGACAAATCTTAAAAAAATGTAGACATCCACATTCATGTATCACATGTCCAAAACATATCACCTAGCACACTAAACATAAAGCGAAAGCATAAATACACGCGTCGTCGGTAGAAGCATATCAAAATACATGCACAATATAATAAATTGCACAAACTACATTCATAAATACATGTTAATGTAGTTATTTTCACATTGAATTGTGATGAAGTATAAGATCATTATAATCATCTCTGCGGTAAGTAGATATACCGATAGTAGTGCTCATATATCTGTCAAGTTATGGTCTGTAGTCATGGACATATGTCACACCATAATGTTGGCCTGATGTCAAACTCAACATTTGCATATGACCTTTAAGACTATAAGTTCCTCCATCAGCACTATTGTTGCACTCATTATTGTCATCACCACCACCGCCGCCATCACCACCATTATTGTCAACATTATCATCACCATCATCACCATCATCACTACTAGAATTGGATAAAACCCTCACATCTTTACCACCACCATCATCTGCTTCTCTTATACCTCGGAGGGGGAGAGGGGGGAGAGATCGGAAACAGGGGGAGAGATCGGAGGGGGAGGAGAAAGAGACAGAGAGAGATGGAGGTGGAAAGGGAGAGAAAGAGAGCGGCTGAGAGAGGGTGGGGGAGAGAGAAACAGAGGGAGGGGGAGGGAAGAGAGAGAGACGGGAGATGGAAAGGGGGAGAGGGAGAGAGTGGGTGAGAGAGGGAGGGGGAGGGAGAGAAACAGAGGGAGGGAGAGGGGAAGAGACAGAGAGAGAGGGAGGAACATCACCTGGGACTGAGGAGGAGCAGCTGACGGCGATCGGGCGGTGGCGGAGTTTAGATTTGAGCGGCGACGATTGGGCAGCGGCGACGATCTCCAGATCTGAGCGAGAGAGGTAATTTCCTTTTTTATCTTTTCTTTTATTCTTTGTACCCGTTCGTCACGGGTGAATATACGTTTTGAGTTGACTAAGCCGAGTCACGACCGATTCGGCGGTGAATCGGCCTAGTCGACCGAATCAACTCTGATTTTCGGCCGAGTCGGTCTCCTCTGAGTTGAGTCGATCAACTCGTGACTCGGACTCGTCTCGGAGCGGGTCGAGACGGATACGACTCAGTCGACTCGTCTCCGACTCAGCCGAGTCTTTGAACTATGCTTACATGAACTTGATATTAAGAATGTCTTCCTTCATAATGTTCTTGATGAAGAGATTTATATGGAGCAACCTTCTTGTTTTGTTGCTCAATGAGAGTTTGGACAAGTTTGTCCCAGGAAGTCTTATATGGATTGGCACAGTCTTCTAGAGCATGGTTTGAGAGATTCGTCTTGTTCAGGAGTTTGGACCTCGTTGTTCGCAAGAGGATCATTCAGTTTTCTTTCGGCTCGGAAAAATGAATTCTTTTGCTTGTTTATGTGGATGATATAGTAATTTTTAGTGATGATGCTCAAGAGATTAATGAGTTGAAATTGTATCTGCAGAAGAAGTTTCAAACAAAATATTTGGGACAATTGCAATATCTTTTTGGCATTGAGGTAGTAAGATCGAAGAAAGATATTTCTCTCAACAAAAATGTGTCCAGAAGCTGGTATATTAGAGTGTAGACCAGTGGATTCGTTAATGGACGCAAAGTCCAAGCTGTTGTCAGATGGGGGGAGCTTTTAGATAATCCAAGGCAATATAGTAGGCTTGTGGGTAAGCTGAATTATCTTATACTGACTCGACCTAATGTTGCATTTATGTTCGTGTGGTGAGTCAATTTTTATCTGCTCCATGGACAAGTCATTAGGATGTTGTGATACAAATACTTTGGTATTTGAAACGTGACCTGGGCAGAGAATTCTTGTATTCAGATTGTGCACATGGATGTATAACTAGTTTTTCAGATACAGATTAGGCAGGATCATCGATTGACAGACGGTCAACTGCTTGTTATTGTGTATTTATTAGAGAAAATCTTGTATCATGAAAAGCAGGAAGCAAGGTGTAGTTTCTAGATCTAGTGTGGAGTCTGAATATCGAGCCTTGACTGATACCACATTGTGAATTGGTTTGGATACGAGATCTCTTGAGTGAGCTATATTTTCTGCCTTCAACTAGTATGAGATTATATTGTGATAATACGACATTCCATTGAAAAAAATTTGATTTTTTTCATAAGCGCATCAAGCATTTTGAGGTGGATTGTCATCTAGTTCGTCAAAAATTATAGGGGACAAGATCATTGAACTTCAACATGTTTTTCTGTTAACTAGTCAGCAGATATGTTGACAAAACCTCTTGGAGACAAGTTGGGCATGTGTGATGTGCTCCAGCTTGAAAGGGAGCGTAATTAGGAATCATTATGTATTTAGGAGTCATTATTAATTAGGAGTAGTACTTAGTTAGGAGTGATATTGCTATATAATATTATGAGTCTTATTTCTATTAGGAGTTGTCATTGTATTTGCTTATAAATAAGAGTATAAAGAGGACTCTCAACTCTCTAATTTTCATAATCTAAATCTTCTCAGCTACCAAATTGATTTCATAAAACCCAAAAGAAATATAAGCTTGAATATATTCAGTGAATCACAATCAGTAAGGACTTTGAAATAGTTAAAGTTAATAAAGATGCTGAGATTAATCAAAATAAATAGATTGTTATTAAACTGATGTTTTGATAAACATTTTGAAGCTTTATCATCAAGTACAGTTTTTGTAGTGTGTTCATTTGTCTGGAGAATATTGTCTCAGTATTATGTAGATTATTAGAAAATGGATAAAATCAAGAGATAAAACAATGCTATCTTTCTACACTTTCTTCTACTATTTCTTCTCTGTCACGTTTCGTAAAGAAAAAAGTAAAGGTACTAGAAGAGAATAATTCTCATCGCTACAATGTTACTCTTCTCATATAGTGAGAAGCTCTAGCCTTATCTATGGACAAAGAAAAAGTTTTCTTGCTTTAGACTTTAATTAGAAAATAGAAATGAGACCATATAAAGTCTCCTACACTTGTTCATCAAAGGAAATCTTATGTACAGAGAGAGTACATTAATAGTTTAATTAGCGCACTGGTTAGAGGAATACATGAGGCTAGGACCATTTCTTATCATTCTTCTTCCTTTCTTTCTATTGAAGAGAGAGGATTATACTATGGGAGGAGAGGGAATATATATGCAGACACATGTACGATACATATCCTCCAGGTTGAGAGAAAGCTTGATGAAGAAATAATAAAGCTGTTCTATATCATTGTTATTCTAAAATTCAATCAGACTGGGTAGCATATTAGGAGAGGAGAGCGAGTACACACACACACACACACACACACACACACACACACACACACACACACTCTAAACATATAGGCCAGGTACTTTGTATGGCAGAGCCCTGATGAAGAGTTCTCAAATTGTTCCCACTGTATTGTTAAGAGCAAGCAGACAGTGATGCATGGAAGAACCCTGGTGAGAAGGTCTTGAACTTCCCCACGTAATATGCAGAAAGTGCATGTCATGAATAGATATATGGCTTCTGTCTATATGCTTCAATATTTTTCATGTATTTATCTCTGTGATTGTTTCCATATATATAGGAAGTAATTTAGATCTGATGTATGAAGCCCGTTTCTACTCTGTTTTTTGTGTTACAGGTATGGAGTGGATTTGATTTATAAAAAACAACCTCTTATACGAGGGCGAGGTGTTTCATATTGCAAGAATCTACTCTCTCCAAGATTTGAACATTCCGAAGGTATTTTCTATCATTACCCAACTTCTTGATGTTACTTAATTTTAGTCCTATAACTTATATAAAATTTTGGAAAGCCCATAGTGAAACTTGTATTCTTGTAGAACGGGATGGGGAATCTGAAGAAAATCTGGACAAGACATATTATGTTTTCTTACCGCCTGAGCTCTGCCTTGTGCACCCACTACCTGGAGCACTCGCCCGGGGAGCTCAAAGACTTCCCTCAATTATGAAGAGGGTAGAGAGTATGCTACTTGCAGTTCAGCTGAGGGATATAATCAATTATCCTGTTCCATCTGCCAAGGTCGCTATATGATTATTCTATGTTTTGTACTATTTCTTGCATTTGAGTCTTGGATTAGTATATTAAACCTTTTATCTCCTGCAGATTTTGGAGGCTTTAACAGCCGCTTCATGTCAAGAGACATTTTGCTATGAAAGAGCAGAACTATTGGGCGATGCGTACCTCAAGTGGTTGTCAGTCGGTTTCTCTTTCTTAAATATCCTCAAAAGCATGAGGGCCAGCTTACTAGGATGAGACAGCAGATGGTGAGTAACATGGTCCTATACCAGCACGCACTGAGTAAAGGGCTCCAGTCTTATATCCAAGCCGATCGTTTTGCTGCATCCAGATGGGCTGCACCAGGAGTGCTTCCTGTTTTTGACGAGGAAACGAAGGAGGAATCAGAAACCTCTTTATTTGGGGAGGAATGCCCGCGTGCTGCTACAAACACAGAAGTAGACAAGGAATTGTATGATAATTATGATTATGATTTTGTTGAGGATCCTAGGGAGGATGGTGAAATTGAGGCCGACTCCAGCTGCTATCGAGTTCTCTCAAGCAAAACCCTAGCAGATGTTGTGGAGGCACTAATTGGGGTTTATTATGTGGAAGGTGGAAAAAATGCTGCTAACCACCTGATGCGATGGATTGGGATTCAAGTGGAGTTTGATCCGGGAGAGCTTGAGGACATAAAGCCTCACGTCATACCCGAGAGTATATTGAGGAGTATTGACTTTGAGGCACTGGAAGCTGCTCTGAATGTGACGTTTAAAGATAGGGGCCTGCTGGTGGAAGCAATCACTCATGCTTCAAGGCCCTCTTCTGGAGTTTCATGCTATCAGCGACTGGAATTTGTAGGCGATGCTGTCTTGGATCATCTCATAACAAGGCATCTCTTCTTTACCTATACGGATTTACCTCCCGGACGGCTGACTGACCTGAGAGCTGCTGCTGTGAACAATGAAAACTTTGCTAGGGTAGCTGTTAAGCACAAACTGCATGTCCACCTTCGGCATGGTTCAAGTGCTCTTGAGGCACAGGTTAGCTCATCATCCGTCTTTTCCATTTGAATCTTATATTTAATATGTTCATTGGTTTGGCCATTTGGCTTATGTTGTGCCTTGAGATGAAAACAATTCTTTAGAAGAAAACCTTACCATCTTTCCTACAGTTCAGAATTTTTCCTTGGTAGCAGTTAAGAGGCAGGTTATGGGGAGTTAACCCTTAACATGCTAAGCACAAAAGCTGGTATATCAATCAAGGAGGATTAACCGTTGATCCGGGGAAGAGTAAAAACATCAAGTGTTAAGATAACATATATAGATGGGTTAAACGGGCTTGACTCCTAGTTTTATAAAAGTTAAATTCTCTCTCTCTAGACAAGGTAAGAGATGAGTCAATTATGTCAAAAATGTCAATAATCCTTCATCCAACCACCGTGCACCAAACACTTGATTCTTTACCTCAAGGATTAGCCAAGTTTCCATTCTATGCCTATCTTCTTACTAGGTTAACCGCAACTTGACCCTTTCTCTTAATCCTCATTTCTCCCTCCATTGCTAAACTATTGAACTTGAAAGTTTGCTCCTTGTTTCTCTACAAAAGGGGAAAAAAAATACTGGATTATGATGCTACTTTGTGCAATATAAACATTTAATGTGCTAAGGCTTTCACTTGTTACCAATTATTGTGTTTTAATTTATACCATAACAAAGCATGTTTCAGTTCTGTGTTTTTTTTACTCCCTAATTTATTGAAATAATAAAAATATATTTTGATATTTAAGAATGATATTTGCTTAATTGTGCCATATCTTAAGAATGATATTTGCTTAATTGTGTCATATCTTATATAGTAACTACTGCCTATGCAAGTACGCAACTTATGTTGTCAGCCTTAAAAATTGGATCTCTCTTTTTGTCGAACTAATGTCTGGCTTAGCATCATCAGGCTTATAACCTATGAAGCACGGTTACGAACACGAGTGTCGGACACATGGCAAAATCCAAAATGAAGGATACAGGGACACTGCAAGGAATATTTTATTATTATTATTTAAAAATAAATTTATAAAATCTTAATCAATTGATCAACAAACTAAAATACTAATCCCACACGTGCATATAGTCACAAACTATAAAATATCATAAGTTTATAAAATTATTACAAGGAAAGAATAAAAGTTCACAAGTTATCAACCATGTTAACAACTTAACATCACAAGTTCAGAACAAAATTACAACTACCGTCATATGTCTCAAGATGAAGCCGAAGGTAGTCCAATAACTTTTTCATTATATCCTTCTTCATTATCCGCAAACAATACATCCTCCATAGTAGGTTCATCAAGAGAGAGTAGCGAAATCTAAAACACCGGTACGCTAAAATGAGTCAAAGCCATCTCTGCAATATCCCACATCTTTGTTTCCTCTTCATTATATTCTGCTGAATTTTGAGAAAGCAAACGGAGATAGTTATGCACATACACTAGATCTTCCGTCCTTACCGGGGTTAATTTGTTTCTTTTTAAGGAGTTAATAAATGAGTATGTACTCCAATTCCTTTTACAACAAGAGGAGGAACATAGTTGGCCTAAAAGTTTTAAGGCCAACACTTATAAATTCAGAGTTGATGAACCATAAAGAACCACCAACACTTCGGATCCACAAATCTTCTATCACGAATAGAATTTGGATCGGCAAAAACACACAAAGTGTCAGAAAATCTAGCATACTCCATGCTCACCACCCGTCTTTCTTCGGGGTTGGGATAGTATCTCTTCAAACACTTGCTTTTCGGAAGAGATCTCTTCGTCTTGATGGGGAGCTTGTTGATTTACATTCTCATTAAGCCAAACATCACAATAATACCTATTAACATGACGATTAACCGTATTAAAGAATAACCACATTAAAGAAAATGAATTATAACATAAACTTAGATATTACCTTAGATTCAAAGAGTGTGACAAACATTGAAGTGGCGTGTTACTCTTGTTCCATCGATCCTCCAATATTTGATGCACAACATCATAAAAAGGTGATTGCTCATTTTTCTTTTTTTTACATGCCAATAAATAAAACTTTTAACTTTCTCGATTGTTGTGTCCCACATGTCATATACCAAATGAAGAGATAGTTTATTAGTGTTGGTGACCCTTATCATGTCATAAATTGGCTCGGAGAAGGCGATGATGTAGTTGATGTTGTCCTACCACAAATCATCTAGGACTCTCTTTAACGAATTGTGCTTGTCCCACATCATCCCTATACATGTCCCATCGATCATTAAGGACCAAAAATTGAGGTTTCTTTTGATGACTTTAAACCTCTTCAACATGATAATCTAAATCTAGTTTCAGCTACCGCAAGAAACTTCATCTTAGAATAGTCATTGAACATGGCAAGCCTCTGAAATGGTTCATAACAAAATTTTCATAATCAATGTATCATTCGAGACATCCGTGATCCAACTGCATTGAGCATAAACTATAATATTTGCCTCCGTATTTTTAGCCGTAAAAATATTCTTAAGTGTTAAGATTCAGAGTATGCACTGCACAAGGAGTCAAAAGATGTGAGGATATTTACTCTTCACAATAGTACCAACGGTCTTACATGCAGAAGCGTTATCGGTTATGATTTAGATGACATTTTGAGGGCCAACTTTTTTAATGCAATCTTCAAGCTTATCCGCAATGTAATGTCAGTTTTTCACTTCTCCCTCAGCATTTACGGAGCTCAAGAACATCGGATCCAATGCTCTAAAAAGCGATTTCAGTATCCGTGCGGTCCGGGAGCGCATAATACTTAAACGATTTAAACGGTGATTAAATAGATTACACATTTTATTATTATTTTAATATATAATAATATTATAATACTTGAAACATGAAAATATGAATTCTATAAACTCTTAAAAAAGCATAAAAATATAGCAAACATAACTTGAAAAATTAAATTGCTAATACTAAGAGGAATTTAAAAATAATAATGACAATCAGTTCAAAGCACGTAAATATACCTCCACCTTCAACACTAAAGTTAAAATTTTTTTTAAAAGAACAAATATATGTATTTTTTTTTCAAAAAGCAATATATTTTCAACAACTTTGGTTCACTGTTACATGCAACTGTAAGTAATATGCAACTCTATCCTTCTCACGCTTGAGGCACTCCTTAGTCTATTAAAAGATAAAGACCATTGGTAAGAACATAGGCAAAATATGTGCACACTAGGGAGAGAGAGCTGACCAGGGGGAGGTCGCCGTCGAGCTGTCTTTGCTGCTGACCAGAGAGCTAATCGAAGGGGGAGGTCTTTGTCTATAAAGAGGAAGGTCGTAGTGGGAGGATCAACCGCAAGGGGAGGTTGTCGTCGGAGGGGGAGTTCGCCACAAGAGGATCAGCGCTTTGTGAACTTCTTCGTCGTCAAACTTTCGGAGCTCTAACTCCCCAGGAATCGTCGCCGCTGAGCTTAGGGAGCTTTAGATAAAATTAAGACTTCGGGAGCTTCGTCGTCTCGTTGTCGTGAGCATCAAGAGCTTCTTCGTAAGATTCAGGAGCTTCGTCGCTGCTGCAGGAGGATCGAGAATGCGGATAAATTTAGGTTCGCGAGCCCTAATTCTCTAACACGCGACAATTTATATCCTCAATTATTGGATCGGGTTTGAGTTCAATTAGCTTAATAGGTTCAAAATTTGAATTCTTTTAGAAAACGATTGAATAACATGTTTAAACAGACACTAATTAATCACTGATTAGACGCTTAATCATCGCTTAAGCGAATTAATCACCTGACCGAGTAATCCATCCGCTTTCTTCAAATTCTGTTCGGTTTCAGGTTGAAAACATTTAAGCGGACGATTAATCAGCTACTTAAACTTTTTTTAGAACACTGATCGGGTTACTTTCGGTGACTGCCATGAAATTAATGAAGTCTCCTTTATGCATCTGTCCATCCATCACTCAAATGGAGAGCCCTTTTGCTTCTATGTGGCCCGATGGGCTCCATCAACCACTCCACGTGAGATTTTTCACGTTGAAAGAGAGTGGTCCTTAAAGAGTTGTAGCCAACGATTGGATTGTTTGTGGCAAATTTAAATGTCTTACATACCATGGCAAATTAAGTGACAATTCACTAGTATAGAACATCCTCACAATAGTGCAATCTAATTCATCTCTTGTCTCTTTATTAAATGCTTGATCAACGGTGTTGACCCCCCTCTTCTTCAGTGCACTTGGACCACTTGCACTAGCACTAGCCACACTTGACGTTAAAAATATTGGCAATGTTACGTCCCTAGCCATAGAAGCCTTCAATCTCATTCCGCTTGCTCCATCTTCTTTGTCATATCCCTTATGTTATGGGGTTTAACCGTTGCATACATTTTTATTCCTTATCTGCTTATCCGCATGAGATGTGTCTTGACTCTACAATATGATTCATTGAACGTTTCAAGGTAATAACTACATTTTCACTTTCAATTTCCCCTTTCCCTTCCATTTTTTTTTTCAATTTAGTTACAAACTTTCAAAGAGGTGCATGGTCATCCATCAGACCACTTGAAGTACCTTCTATCGAAGTCATATTGCTCTAATTTCTAAATACACACACACAACAATATCAAAACCATACATCAATTAAACTCAAATTTCTACACAATCTTACATCAATCATGCTATTCATATTGTTCTAATTTCTAAACATAACACACAACAATATTAAAATCTTACATCAATTAAACTCAAAATTTTATACAATCCTACATCAATCATGCAATTCATGTTGCTCTAATTTCTAAACACAACATCAAAATCCTACATCAACTAAAATCAAATCTCTACACAATCCTACATCAATCATGCAATTCAATCAACGCAACAATTTAATCAGGGATGATAATTCTCTCTACTTCTCTATCTCAGTCTCTCACCTCTCTCTCTCACAGTCTCTCACGTCCTCACTGCCTATCTCCGCTCTCACTGCCTCTCTCTAAGTCTCTCTCTCGCTCTCTCCTCTCTCTCACCTCTATCTCTCACTGCCTCCCAGCGTCATTCTCAGTCGAGAGATTGCAAGGGGGAGGAGATCACAGAGAGAGACAGAGGGGGAGAGAGAGAAGAGAGGCAGAGACAGGAGAGAGGGAGAGAGAGGCAGACAAGAGCGAGAGAGACAGAGGAGGAGAGAGAGAGGCAGACAGAGGAGAGGAGAAAGAGACATATAGAGAGATCCGAGAGAGATGAGGGGGGTGAAAATTTACCTGAGATTGACGATGATGAAGAGCCTCTATACAATCAGAGATCGAAGATCAGATCAACGTAAGATTGGCGATGAGGAGGATTTGTAAAGATCTGAAAAAAAAATCAAATAAAAAATGAAACCCGAAATTAAAATCCTAAAAACCCTAAAATTAAGCTTACCTTCGTCGTCGTCGTCGTCGTCTCCCTCGCTGTCGCCGCCGTTGCCGAGATGGATCCGAGAGAGGGATCGAGAATGAGAGAGCTCTAAGAGAGAGAGAGATCGAGAACGAATGTGAGAGAGAGAGGGAGAGAGGGAGAGAGAGAGCAGCGGGTGAGAAAGGGTATATACACGAGCAAACAGATTTTTTTTTTACCCGACCCGCTACACACCCGACCCGCTGAGCGCAGAACCGTGTCCGTCCCGTGTCTAGACCGGTAAAACCCGGTCCGCTGAGCGGACACGGGCTGGACCGTGGCCGACACGGACGAACCGTGTCTGACACGTGTCGAGGTCATGTCAGGCACGTGTCCGTGTCCGACACGTGCCCGACACGGACACGGCCTGGGTCTGGCCGTGTCCATGACTCATAGCTTTTAATCGGCCTTGAAACTTTAAATGTCCTTTTGTAGAGCTTTCACAACCTGGCCTAGCTCACCTTCTCTGGTGAAGCATTGGAAGATCCACTTGCTTCTTGGGTAGTGTCCTTATTAGTATTCTGGATCACATCTCAATTTGTGTTTTTTTTGGTTTCATTGACAGATCCGTGAATTTGTGAAGGCTGTCCAAGACGAACTGTTGAAACCAGGGTTCAATTCTTTTGGTCTTGGGGATTGCAAGGCTCCTAAAGTTCTTGGTGACATTGTGGAATCCATTGCTGGTGCTATTTTCCTTGACAATGGGCGAGATACTTCAGTAGTTTGGCAGGTAATTTATATTTTGGAGCATGTTAATGGTTTTAGAATACAACTGGTGAAAGTAATCCCAACTAAGACCGTCCTGATTGTATACTTTTGATCTAGGTCTTTCAACCCTTGCTACATCCGATGGTGACTCCGGAAACCCTCCCCATGCATCCAGTGAGGGAACTCCAAGAGAGGTGTCAGCAGCAGGCAGAAGGCTTGGAGTACAAAGCCACACGAACAGGTAACGTGGCGAAAGTGGAAGTCTTCGTTGATGGAGTTCAGATCGGAGTTGCTCAGAATCCGCAGAAGAAAATGGCGCAGAAACTGGCAGCGAGGGATGCACTCCTAGTGCTGAAGGAGAAGGAAAAGGAAAAAGAGATGGAGGCTGCATCTTCAATCAAAGACGGGGACAGTGGCGGAGAGAAGAAAGGCAGCAGTGTTCAGATCTTCACGCGGCAAGCTCTTAATGATATTTGCTTGAGGAGACAGTGGCCGATGCCCAATACCGCTGTGTCAACGAAGGTGGCCCTGCCCATGCAAAGAGATTCGTCTACGCTGTCCGTGTCAACACTTCAGACCGCGGCTGGACCGATGAATGTATTGGGAGCCAATGCCCAGTGTGAAGAAGGCCAAGGACTCTGCTGCAGTTCTTCTCCTCGAGCTTCTCAGTCGTGTTACCCTGACACTAACAACGACAACAATAGTAGCAATAAGAACAATCTAATTGATTTAGCGAGCTATTATTCATAGTGCAATCTTCCCATTCTTCTGAGCAGGCCAATTGCTGTGTTGCTCATCAAAGCATGTATTCTTTCAGAATTGATTTGCATGAACAAGCTTCATACAATTTTTAATGAAAGGGGATTTTAGCATATATACATCCTTGAGTTTTTGTTATATTACATATATTTCTCTATCTTGTGCATAATTTCGTACATGCTCTCGTGATTTCAAATATTGTTGCGGACTTTATTTGTAAACAAGTCAACCTCTAACGAGGCCTGCTTGCACATATTCACTGTAGTAAGTTCGACATGTGTCATTTTAAATATAAGCTCCATGGATAGTTTCTGTTTTTTTTTTGGACAGTCAAAACTCGTATAAGACAAAAAAAATTGTTGAAAATGAACAAATATAATTTGTCACTTGAATTAACTAATGAAACCATGTGTTGGTTATGTTATATTTTTCATTCTTATAAATGAGACTTTATCAAATATGCTTTAAGAAAATGTGGTATCCCAAATAGAGACATTTGATATTTCAAATAGAGGTGCCTACAAATGAACCTCACCAAGTAGCTTTGCCAACCACAAGGGCGGAGAAAATATATCCACTACAAACAATGCATGTGGCACAATATGGCTATAAAGAGTTCACGCTCTATTTTGCAATAAATCAAGAATCTTTATGACACTCTTACTGCAATTTAAGTAGCATAGATACTTCAAATGTGAAGCTGTATCATGTCGGACATATATTAGATCAAGTATTAAACAAGCTGCTACTATTTTCTGTATGTACTTTTCAAAATTTGTTATGTGTCTTAGTGTTATATTGTGATGCATTCATGTCAATGCATCCGTATCCACGTGACATAGATTGCAACATTAAATTCACAGTTCTCATGAATAAGATCTATTACTTAACATGAAATTCAGCTTTACTTGACAGATGTCAAAAGGCAACGAAATCAAGTTAGAGTTCATCGGTATGTATAATTCATCAACAACTCACTGACATCTTCACAAGTTTTTACGTCCAAAAAACTTACACATTTATAAACAAAATAAAAATCACAAATGAAGGAGAAGAATTTTGAATGAATTAGTAATTTCCACATAATAAAACCACCTCCATTCTTCTAACACAAAACATCGCCAATCACATTGCACCACTCAATATAAGTCAGTCAGCCAGTGAGGCCTGACTAACTAACTGACAGAAGAGTGAGAGTGAGTTGCGGAGAATTTAAGACTACAGTTTATGTTTGGGCGGAAAAAAAAAAAAAAAGGGAAAAAGGAAAAAGAAGTCACAGTCAACTGCATACACAGAAGCAGCAATTCAGAGGTTAATTTCAGGTAGCAATATAGCACTTGTTGGCCGAGCTCCTCACATGCGTCCAATGGTTGCTCCATGAAGGCCATCTTCTCTGACCCACGTAAACGCCTCCCCCCATCACAAAAGGCAGAGACCTCAACGTCACAGCTGCGGACAATTCAAACTTGCCGACTCACTCCCACTAGGCGACCGATCGACGAGCCCCACAAACTTCGTCACACTCTACTACAAAACACGACACCTTAATTAAGATATGGCCATCTTTTCCTTCTTCTCGGTGACTTTTATGTGCGCGGCCGCGAAGTCCGCGATCACTTTGTCAAACATTGAGCTAGCTAAATGTTAATTTATCAAGTTTGTTTCCATCCCTATCACCATTGGAGTTGATTTTGGAGCCATGCGTGCGCGAATTCAAATTTCACCGAATCCTCTCTTAATTAATTCTTTATATGTGGTTTTATATATTATCCTTAAGGCTTATTTTCTAAATATTCTATTGAATCTTCAAGGTTTTCTCAAATATCCCTATAAACTTTAATAATCTCAAAATATCCTAAATTATATGTTTCCCAGTTTTCTACTATAACGCTGTTATTGGGCATGCGAAATGACCCGTTCATTCTTGGCCCTTAAATAGTTAAACAAATTCTTAAAAATAAAATTACTATTATATCCTTAAGCATTTTTTTTTTTTTTTCAAATTTACCAAAATCTACCTCGACCCCCCTCTCCTCTCCCCTCCCCTATATCCAACGGTGACCTTGCCCCTCCCCTCCCCTCCCCTCTTCCTCTCTCCCTCTCTCTCCCTGCAAGATGTGAGGACGATGATGCTGATGATGCTGAGGACATTGGGTCCAGCCGCCAGGTGGTGACGATGTTTTAATTAGGATTTGAATATAAGAGTATAATTAGAATAATTAGGATTTCACTGAGATTTAGTTAGGATTTAACAAGAATTTATCTAGTATTTAGTTAGAATTTAATTAAGATTTAACTAAGATTAATTAAGATTTAAATAAGATTTAATTAGGATTCAACTTAAAACATTAAAGCCCTACAAGACACGAACAGGTAAGGGTAAAATCGTCTTAAAAAATGCACGTGAGAAACACGTGCAACCTCCCAAACAGCCAGCTGACGGCAAGGGTTTTTGAGATTTTTAGAGATAGTTTAGGGGGGTATTTTGGAATTATTGAAGTTTAGTTTTTTTTTTTTAAGAAAAATGCTGAAAGTTTTATGAGATATTTAGAAAATAAGCCTATTCTTGACTCTGATATCATGTTAGAATATATATGAATGAATATGGCTAATCATAACCTCGAGTTTATAATTTCCCTCCACCCTTTACATAACTTCACGATAATTAACTTTGTCGGTGCTCTCACAGTTACTTTCAAAGTTCATAACGTCCTTTAATTCTCATGCGCCCCCCCGCGTTCACAGGCTGAATCTGGGATGGCCTCCACTGAATTGACGTGCCCCGTTCAATGTCTTCACCGCCGCTGATTTTCTTGCGTGGAATACGTTGGGCCTGGCCCGAACTGGTCTTTAATCATTTACACATACAATATACGAGCTCCAATCATTGTTCAAATGAGTGCGTGCCCACCACAGACCAATTTGCTGGCCTTGGAGCTGTATAAATGTATAGTTTGTGGTGTGAGGCTCGTCGTGCTCAAGGCACTCAGAGTGGAGAAAAATATCGTTTGGAGTGATAATTGAGGCTTGAGAGAGAGAGAGAGAGAGAGAGAGAGAGAGGAGAGAGAGAGAGAGAGGAGAGAGATGGGTTTGGGAGTGAGACTGTGTTAGCTTTTGCTGTGTTTTTGTGCCTGATGCTGGAATGGAGGCTCAGCTACAAGTAGGGTTCTATGCAAGTACGTGTCCTCAAGCGGAGTTTATTGTTAGAGGTGAGTGAACAAGGCACTTTGTAACAATGTGGGGATTGCTGCTGGCTTGTGAGGATGCACTTCCATGATTGCTTTGTTAGGGTGAGCACACTTCATATGCTGATGGAATGCTTATCGAACTAATCTCAATCATTGGTTTAAGTATCATTACTCTTTTCTTTAAATAATCCTAGTCAGATCGATCTGGGTTCGGTTCATATGTGTGAGCCACACACACATACAATAAGAGAGCCAATCATGTATTGACACGTATATTGATCATCTTACAATAGTTATGCGTGTGAGCCTCACACATATATTATAAGAGATTATAAGAGTTCTAATTCACGTGTCAATGCGGAACCGAATCATTTAGGTCTGTAGTCATGGGCATACCAATTATTTCTTTAATGGTCTACTGGTCACTATAGGAAGCTAGTATATGGGCCACTTACTAACCACCAAATGATCAATAGACAAATGAAAAATAAATTGGTCTGTTGACCAATGATCCGAGTGTCATTACCCTCTTTCTTAAATATGAGTCTCTTTCATTTTCTTCTTTTTGGGGTGGGGGTGATCGGCGCGGAAGTTAAAAAATTTCTTTTATTATGTTGATTATGATAATATTTTAACTTGTGATCAACTGCTACTAGTCAGTAGTAATGAGCTTCACAAATTTTCTTCATGTTTCTATTGCGAAAAAGTTTATTGAGTCACAAACCAGATGGGAGCAAACTCCACAAAACTAGTTGTAGATTTGAGAAGATATTAAATTCTCCATCATCACCCAAAAAGTTAGTCTATGATGTCATACACCTGATTTAGAAACTTGAATAAGCTTATAACCAGTTCTTTGAATATAACACCTTTACATTTTATAACCTGTGATATTTTTATCATCAGATATTAAATGAACTTTGAGATCACGAAGAGAGAATGTACTTGATCATACCAAATTTTTGAGCATAAGATGGTTTTCAGATAATTTTTTTTATATTGTTTTTTGAGAAATAGGATGGAGGTCATCCTTCACAGCGCCTGCGCGCATTGAATTTGAAACATTTTTCTTGGCATATAATAATATCCAATGGTCTTTGCAATTTGTAAATTTTAGCCTCTTTCATCTTCATATATAATCAGTACTGGGGATGAGATTTAAGGTTTGAGGTGCAGAGAAAAGTGAGCCCTTCTTTTTAATCAGTTTCGGTCTTGTGATTTGATTGTGCAGGGATGCGATGGCTCAGTTCTGATCGACTCAACGACGTCAAACACGGCGGAAAAGGACTCTCCGATCAACAACCCCAGCCTCCGAGGGTTCGAGGTGATCGACAACGCCAAGACGAGGCTGGAGGCTGCATGCAGCGGAGTAGTTTCATGTGCTGATATTCTTGCTTTCGCTGCAAGGGACAGTGTCGTGTGGGTGAGTAGTAGTCTTGTAATTCTTTGACTAATTGTTTCAGAACTTTTTCTTCTCAATTTATGGCCCCTTTTCTTCACTTAAATTCATGATAAGAACAACATTTCAAATAAACCCAGCTTTTAACACAATCTGAGATGTGTGGTCTTATTAGTCTTTATTAAAACTATTTTATTATCTAATACTAGAATTAATAATTTTGTTAAATTTTTGCACAGACTGGAGGGTTTAGATATCAGGTCCCAGCTGGAAGAAGAGATGGAAGAGTTTCTCTGTCTTCTGAGACCTTCACCAATCTCCCTGGACCGTCCTCTGACGTCAATCAACTTACTAAGAACTTTGCGAACAAAGGGCTCACCCAAGACGAGATGGTCACACTTTCTGGTAATTTTATTAATAACACCAACCAAATGAGCACTGTTTCTTATGTAAACAATATTGTTAACTGTTTCCATGTTTTCCTCTGATTTTTTTTTCTAGGTCAAATAGTTACTAGTAATCTCTGATCAATTAGAACTATACTTGCTACATGGTTTTGATTGGAAGCCGCCGAAGGATCAAACTTTGGAAATCCCAAAATATGCTCTTTTAAGTACTTAAAGATAATTTTGTTATAAAACAGACATGTGAAAGTCTCATTTCCACCAGCGAGACAGAAAGTTAACAAAGAGAGATTTTATGAAAATTTTGAAAATAGTTGAAAGGAGTATTTGAGATTTTGAAAGTTGGCAGGAGTAGTAAAGACTAAGAGGCTATTAAGAAAATAAGCTAAAGATGAAAACTAGAATAAAAACCCTAATTTGTTTCCTTGAAAATAAAATGAGGACTCAAACGAATACCCCAATGGACTGTATATGCAGGTGCACATACAATTGGCGTCTCTCACTGCACATCATTCAGCAACAGGCTCTACAGTTTCAACTCAACCGTGAGCCAAGACCCGAGTCTGGACCCAACCTACGCTGCACGTCTGAAGCAGCAGTGCCCTCAGGGGAGCACTGACACCAGCCTCGTCGTCCCGATGGATCCCCGGTCGCCGAGCAGCCTCGACACCAGCTACTACGGCAACATCCTCGCTAACCGCGGCCTCTTCAACTCCGACCAGACTCTTGGGTCTGATAATGCGACGTCGGGCCAAGTGAGGGCCAATGCGTTCAATGGGATACTTTGGAGGAGCAAGTTCTCTCAGGCAATGGTGAAGATGGGTCAGATTGGTGTGCTCACGGGGAGCAATGGAGAGATAAGGAAGAACTGCAGAGTTATCAATTGAAATTGATTGTGGATTGAATGATGTTTCTCATATGTTTAACTTCATTTTCCATTTTGTGCTCTTACAATTATCATCATCAAGTGTAAGGTCATATAAGCATGCATTAAATGAATGCGCAAATGAACTTGTGGTGTGATCTTATATTCCAAGTGATTGTCCAAATGTGTGGATCAGAAATGTTGTTTCTGGACTATATTTTCTTAAAATTTTAGTTATTTTAATTTTGCTAAAATTTTAAGATAAACATGCAATAATATATAATAAATAAATTTTACTAAAATGTTTGATCATGCAATTACTTTGACTAATAATTCTACAATATAAATCAATATATATGAATAAAAAAAAACTGACATGTAAGAGAGCAGTCGTGCTAGTCACTTTCCTAAAAGACAAATCCTGCTCTATTGCTCGGACGTTAACTTGGTATCGTCAACTAGCGGTAAATGATCTCTCAGAATAACCAGCACTCGACGTGAACGTGTGCACGAGTCTCCTGCTCAGATGAAGAACGGTTGCCCACTATAAAATAAAGTTTAAATTAAAATCAAAGAATATAACTCTTTGAAAGAAACGAAATTTAAATTGAAACCAAGAATTGAACTTCTTCACGCTAGCAAATTATTGCAGCAAAATAACTCAAAGAAAAAGGAGGAGAGAAAGAGAGAGCTTTGAAAGAGAGAAGCATTTTTGTTGTTGTTATTTGGCTTTGGAGCTGAGGGGTCCTATATAAAAGTTGAAGAGCATCCCCAGTCCAATATTCAAATTTGTAACGGTCAAATAAATGCACATTTTTTCAGATCTAAATTGTCAGAATTAAAAACTAGTAACGGTAGGTAATAAAGGAGAATAAATGATTCAGAAAATCAAAAGGAAAAAGAAATGAAAAATAAAACTCCCTCAAGTAGTGCACGTGGATGCAGTGCGGCACAACGCGTGTGACATACCCGACCCATAGCAATTAATTCTGAAGAATAAGGAGAAGAAGAAATGATATTTAAACACATATTCTTCTCATGTCCCAACTAAAATGAGACTAAATAATAAAGTGACCACTATAAGAAAATTCAAGTTTTCTTTCTGCATTCAACTCTAACAAGTGAATCTTTGCTTCACCTATATTTCCTTGAGTACAGATATTATTTAGGAAGTTGGCTTAAAATTTCATAATGAGCTATCCATGTTGATAAATCACTCTGTTTACTTTGATTTTTTATGTCAAAATGATTATGTATAAAAAAACAGGTAGTTTAGACACCTTTTCACCATAGATCAATAGTCATTTGTTTTTTTTTTTTTCCCCCGAAAAACTGTTTCTTTTGTAATCTTCGACGCATGTGTAAAAGATTTCTTATATGGAGACATTTTATAACATGTGCACTTGAAGCTGTTAGAATATTGTCAAGATTTTTGTAAAGCAATTCCAATGACCCTATTTCTAGTGTGTGTTTGATTGAAAATTTGAGCAAATAATGTTCTCTTTTCATCATATTGTTAAATTGCAAATCCTAGTCTTAAAGATGAATAGCGAGCACCACCCTCTCCCTCTGTTGCAAAGTTAGTTTTTTTGGGTTTGGGGGGGGGGGGGGGGATGTCCGGGGGAGGGGGGGGGGAGGGGGGGGGGGGGGGGGGGGGGGGGGTGAATCACATGTGAGACTAAGGCAACACTCGTCCCTCGCCTTCCAAATTGACCATAAGACTGCCACAAGAGTTTGGTTCCTGGCATGAGAAGAGGACTGTCGTATTGGTGCTTTGTGTGTGCCAGAGGTGAGAGACCCCTTCTCTCATTGTTATGTCAGCCTCTCTCCTCCTCTTTCATTCAGACAGTCTAGATCCAGATCATACCATCGCACCAAAATCCATTCAAACCATACAAAATTTCTCTTTCTTACTTCCATTACTCAACTTCTTGTCAGTTCTCTAGTTTGTATTCCAATCATTCAACCAGGCCCTCAATAAAACAAAACAAAGCTTCAAAGTTTCCATATTTTCTGGACATGAAAAGACAACACAGAGAAAGTAAGTGATAGGATTTCGAACCACTAATCGATCACGGATTTTCTATGAAATTATCAACCAAATTCATTCCAATATGAGAATAAATATTATAATATTCAATTATTCTCTACATCTCCCGAATCACCTACCCAAAAAGAATCAAGAATATATGAAGAAAAGATCAAGGCACTCTATCGAACATTCATCGGCCTGAATGTAAGGAGAGAGAAGATAAAAATGTATGATAGAGTTTTTTTCAAACTCATCAGGAAACATAATGCAGAGATCGAAAGTGTTGTGCCTACGACAACAACCTGATGAGGATCTCCTTGATCTCCCAAACACAGAGAACAATCACAACCAGCACAAAAACAATCACCAGAAGAAGAGCATGCGCAAACAAACAATGTAACGAGGTTCGGCCTCAATGCCTACGTCCTCGGGGCAATTCAGAAGAGAGATTAATTGATAGGAAGATGATTACAATTGCTAGCAGCCTCTTTGAATGCAAGGGAGCTCTAGCTTTCAGATTCTTCTGATACAAAATCCTAGAAACCAATAGCAGCCCTTAAATACAACAGGTTTCCAAACCTGCAAATCACAGCCCGCACCCGCAGGTCGGTCGACCGGACGGTCGACCGACTTCTTCCACCAGTCGACCAACCGGTCGACCGGGTGCCTAACAGAGACTTGGGCAATTACAGTCAGGAAATGCGGTCGACCGGGCGGTCGACCGCTCTCTTCCACCGTCGACCGACCGGTCGACCGGGTGCCCAACAGAGACTTGGGTAATTACAGTCAGGCAATGCGGTCGACCAGGCGGTCGACCGCTCTCTGACCCTATGCACGTTGTGCACGTGCGGTCGACCGGGCCGGTCGACCGCTGAGCCTGTTTTGCTGCTGCTTTTTTCTGCTGCTGTTTCCTTCGCCTTTCGTCGTCGACTTCCTTGGCGATCACCTCGACGACCTCTCGGCTATCCATGTCAACTTCCTTGGTAATATTCTCTCTTTCCAACAATTCTCCACCTCGGTGAAGATTCTCCAAATCTGAGCCGAACATCGACTCGAGAGCGGCTGCACCAATGTGGTTGCCTACGTACCCCTGCCCAAAGGATCAAGCCATCCGTAGTTCACCCAAATGAGCTTCAGCAAGCTCAAGCCACCTGAAGGACATGGAGCAAAGCTTTGCAATGTACAAACTTCACTCCCGACACTACCTTCGTAAGCATGTCGGCTGGATTCTCCGAAGTGTGAATCTTCAACAGGTCGATGTCACCTTCCTCCAGAATCTCCCGAACGAAATGGTACCTGACGTCAATATGCTTCGTCCTTGCATGATAGACCTGGTTCCTCGCCAAGTAAATGACACTCATGCTGTCACAGTTAATCTTCAGCAGATCCTGTTCCACGCCCAAGTCATCAAGCAACCCATGAAGCCAGATTGCCTCCTTCATGGCCTCTGTCATAGCCATGTACTCAGACTCTGTGGTCGACAAAGCGACGGTAGACTGCAGTGTGGAGCGCCAACTTATCGGTGCCTATGAGAATGTGAAGACATATCCCGTCGTCGACCGGCGCTTGTCAAGGTCACCTGCATAGTCTGAATCAACATACCCTATGCACTCTTACTTTCCAGTGTTGTCCTTCTCAAACACCAGGCCTACATCAATTGTTCTCTTGATGTATCTCAAGATCCATTTCACAGCTTCCTAATGACCCTGTCCGGATTATGCATATATCGACTCACCATGGAGACGGCCTGTGATAGATCTGGTCTCGTACACACCATAGCGTACATCAAGCTACCCACCGCACTGGAATATGAAATGTGAGACATATACTCACGCTCTTAAACACTCCTCGGAGACATCTTTACAGATAATTTGAAGTGAGGAGCCATAGGTGTACTTACAGACTTGGTATCCTTACTGATATTGAACCTCTGCAGTACCTTCTCCAAATAGCCTTCTGAGTCAAACTCACCCTGCCAGCTCTCCTGTCTCTAGTGATCTCCATACCCAAAACCTTCCTAGCTTCGCCCAGGTCCTTCATCTCAAACTCTGACGATAGATCCTTCTTTAGAGCATCAATAGCAGATCTCGACCTCGAAGCAATCAACATATCATCTACATAAGGAAGTAGATAGATATATTCACTTGATGGTAGCCTGTTGTAGTACACACATGGATCATAGTGGCTATGTGTGTACTTCTTCTTTCTGATGAAGCTATCAAATCGCTTGTACCACTGTCTTGGAGATTGCTTCAATCCGTACAGTGACTTTTTTAGCTTGCATACTAACTCTTCCTTCCCTGCAGTTTTGTAACCTGTGGGCTGTGTCATGTAAATCTCCTCCTCAAGATCGCTGTGGAGAAAGGCGGTCTTCACATCAAGTTGGTCAAGGTCCAACTCATTCTGCGCAACCAAGGCCAATAGAATACGAATTGACGAGTGTTTAACTACAGGAGAGAATACCTCGTTATAGTCAATTTCTTCCCTCTGAGCGTAGCCTTTAGCCACCAACCGTGCCTTGTAGCGCACTGCATCTTCTTGGAGAGATCCTTGCTTCTTAGCATATACCCACTTGCACCCTATGGCCTTCTTCCCTTTGGGTAACTTGGTGAGTTCCCATGTGTCGTTCTTGTAGAGAGATTGCATCTCTTCATTCATGGCCGCTTCCCACATCCTTACTTCTGAACTGATCTCAGCTTCTCTGAAGGTAGATGGAATAGCCTCCTCGACGACTGGAAGTGCATACGCGACGACCATATCAGTGGAGAGCCAACCTGGTTCCTAGTGTTTCTTCTTGGTCTTTCCACTGCAGTAGGATCTGGAACAGTACCCATGACCTGCTCTTGACCCTGTTCAACCTCTTTAACATCTTCTTCAACAGATCGATCACTGCCCTTTGTCACCTCAGGAATGATCCGAACTGATACTGATTCCTCTAGAGATGGTGGATCTGCATCAATCTCCACCTGCTGCAATAGCTCTTTGGTCTTACTGGTCTCCACCTACTGAGAGACCATAGGCTTCATCAATGAAGCCTCATCGAACGTGACATTCCTGCTGAGTATGAACTTGTTGTCCATTTGATCCCAAATCTTGAACCCCTTGGTTCCTCGCTTGAATCCAACGAACACCCCTTCTTTGCCCTTGGGTCCAACTTGTTGATTGGTAGTCAAAAGTGCATTTTTATCATCATATTTACCATCACATTTTCATATTTATTCATTTAATTCTGCACATTTATTAATAATTAGTAATTTATTGTGTGCAGGCCTCGAATTGTTATTTTAGCAATAAATAAAGCCTAAAGAGCCCAAAAGCCCAGATCCAAGCCCATGTTTGAAGCCCAGGTGAAAAAGCGCAAATACAAAGAGTCAAAATGCAAATACAAGGGCTAAAAGTTGCAAATATCAGAGATTAGGGAAGGATAGACTTCTATCCAACCCTAAACACATGCAGGATAAGGATAAAAGGCCAAGATAAGAAGAAAATTCGTGGGAAGAAGATTTGAAGAAATCTGAATTAAGAGTAACTTGATTACCAAGTTATCTCGAAAATCCAGATTAAAAGGCCAGGATCAAACTTTCAGAAGCAGAAGCCCAGAGGAACGGACCAGGAGAAGCCACGCGCCAAAGCGCGTGGCCAGAAGCCACTAAAGTGCCGCGGATCCGCGGCAAAAGCCGCGGAAACGCGGCACTTTGATCTCATCCAGATCCCAGATTTCGTGGGCAGGTTTATCTAGGACTCCTCGGCCTTCTGCACCTATAAATATCCCCTGCAGTACAACGTACAGAGCGTCCAGAGGCGAGCCAAGGGCCAAAATTAGGGTTTCTTCTAGGTTTTCTTCTTTTGTAAATTAGGGTTTCTTTTCTTTTTATTTTCAAGAGAGAGAGAGGATTATATTGAGCGTGACACCGATGTATCTTCTTTTCTCTGCCATTGATTAAAGCAGTAAAGGTAATTACTTTTCTTTTTGTTCTTTATTCTCATGTGTTATTTTTATTTTGTTTTTCTTTTCTTTTTCTCTGTGATCTTGTGGTTGTTGATGAACATGCAAGTGGATTCCATAAGCACGTATAACTAAGCTCTGTGAGAACCAGCGATAGTTCATGAAGACGTCTCCTCCAAGCTACGCATCACTTCGTACTTGAGTATGCTTGACGATATAATGTGCACAGGGATTGAGATCGATCTTATGATCTATTCGTGGAACGCCTCCTAAGCAAGGTAGAACATGTAAGGTTTTCACGTTTTTTCTTCAACCAATCTCAAGTAAGTTTTCTTTTCTTTTCGTTTCTTTTCTTTTCTTTTTTGTAGATCAAATCCACACCTCTCCAATATTCTTTCCCACAACTCATTGTAAATACCACTTTTCTTTGTAAATACCATCGTGACTAACAAATTAACTAAAAAAGATAAATTTTTAGAGAAACTTGCTTAACGCTTCTATCGCAGTCCCTCCCTGAGGATCACGACCCGCATAGCCCTGCTACCGCGGATTAGAACTGATTCCTCGCACGATCTATTCTTAATCTAATATTCTAATTTTTGTGTGCAGGAAAAATCAGTCAACAAAATTGGCGCCGTTGCCGGGGAGGGACGGTAAGTTTATCTCTAAAACAAAATTTAATTTTTAACTAATTCTTTATTCTTTTCTGTTTGCAGGTTTGGAGAACAGGAAACAGAAAACAGCAGCTGCAGTGGACATATAGCTGCCCTGTGCCTCTGCCCTCGAAGGCAGAGCACAGGAGCCCACTGTTTTGCCGCGGATCCGCGGCCAGAGCCGCGGAAACGCGGCAACAGTAAGGACTACTGATTCAATTTTTTTGCAGATTGCTGAAATTTGAGATTACTGCTTACTGCTCTATTCTGTTTTGTTCTGTGATATACCTGTAAATTGCTAATAATTCAACAGTAAATTATTGGTTGTTAAAAATAAAATTTGATTAGACGTTTGCATATTAGACACGTGTCTTTTCAATTATTTTTATTTACTGTTGAAGAGTGCTGGAGACGCAAGGTACGTACACATTGCATGTAGAATATGATTCATCTCTTGGTTGATTTTCTGCTTTGAGTGATTCTTATCTATTTATCTTGTACACTTGCACTAATTCATCTTAAGGGCATAACCCGTTAACAAGATAAGGTGGGGATTTCATCACCCTTCCTTAGCCCAAAAATCATATCCCAAGCACTCACTAACCCAAGCCTAACTAAAACTGAGTAGACGTTGGCCCTAGGGACATCTCGGACTCAATAGGAGATTATCCTAAGGGGGAACAGTGTTGGAAGTTGACTCTTGCCAAATCAGTGTCTAGGAAGGGGATTGAGGGCCGAAAGCCCGAAGATTGGTGGTTATTTAATTAAGGAACGTCTTTGACGGAAAACCTCCCACCATTCTTGCCCTGACCTGGCTGATTAACTTGTGGTCAAAGTCTGCACCCGACCTCCCGTGGAAAGTCTAACCAGTTAGGAGTCGTCTAGGTCATAGGTCTACCCTAACTTAGATTAGAATTTTTCTTTTTGTTTGTTTATTTGTTTGTTTTGTTTGTGTTGGTGTGATATGACATATAATAATAATTCCAATTTTAATCCATATTACACCCCTAACTATTATTCGGATATTACCAACCCGGCATACCCTAACTTTGACCAATCTAGTGTGCCGGAATGGTCTTATCCGAATGAATATAACCCACACACTCCATCTTATGACTATAATCTTCATAATAATTTCAACTCGTCACAGAGTTTATGGGGTTTCGAGTCCCCCGAGTCTAATTCTCGACCAAATTGTCCTCCATATCCATCTAGTCCACATTCTTCCCAAGATTCATACTCAGATCCACCCATTCAGAATAGAAATCCATCTATCTTGGAAATGATGAGTATGAATGAGTCCAAGCAAAAATCACCATCAATCTTAGACATGATGATGCGTGAGTCCACCGACTCACAACTTCATCACGATTACCCTTCCTATTTTCAAGACCAATCAGAGCATGATGCACCTATCGACTATGAAGGGATGCTTGCCACCATGACTCAGGCTAGATTAGCTCGTGAGCATGACATAGATTTGATGGTTCAATCCTTACGTTCTCACAGTTCGGCCATTTCTGCTTTCATTGACCACTCTCTTAGAGCCGACGAATCAAGTTGCTTTGGACAACAAGATTCTAATTCAGTACCATCATGTGAACTTGCCGAAACTTCAAATTCTGATAACTTGGCAAGTTTTTCCTTTCCTGAATTAGAACTTGAACATGAATATGATCATGATCTTCCACTTGATGATTCAATTTTATTTCCTGATCCAATAATGACTCCAGTGTCTCCACCAGATTTCACTTTTCCCGAGTCAACATTGGATCCTATTCCAATTCATTATGAAATTGAATCACCCATTTTAGATGATCATATTGAACTTGACCTAGATTCTCACAATCTCTTTACTTCTGAAACTGATTGTACAATTCTGACGGAAGATGTTGACCTTAGTTTTGAAGAATTGTATGGCGATGAGCTAGAATTCCTTAATATTGGAAGTAAAGAGATATCACCCATATTAGGTCACATTTCATTGTGGGAAGAAGATTGTGGACTTGAATTTCTATTTCTTGACTTGGACCCACTTCCTGAACTTAGCCCGACTCCTGAGCCCTTACTTGATTTGAGCTTCTTCCCTGAGTCGGTATTCGTTCCCGTACCTATAATGTCCAAGTCAATAATTCTATCTTTTCATACTCCATTTTGGGACAAGGAGGTTGAGACAATTAACTCTGAAATTTATTATGAAATTTGGAAATTTGATGGGGTGGAAATACTAAAAAATGATTATACATATATTTTAGTGGGTTATGTAAGGAAAATTTCTGGTGGGTTCTACCAAATTATATGTTATCTTGATTGGGTAGCAACGCTTGGCCCAATAAGACCACCTCCGGAACCACCACCCTAAGGTAACTTCCGCCTTCCCTTGTTCTGTTTCATGCATATATGCATTCATTCATACATTGAGGACAATGCATGAGATAAGTGTGGGGGTGGGTTTTACTAACATACTAACATAAGTAGACACTAACAAAATTTGCTAATAAAAAAAAAAAAAATTTAAATAAAAAAAAATTTAAAAAAAAAATGTTATAAAAAGGAAATATTTTGACTTATTTTTTGAAAGAAATCTAAGTTAGTTTTAAGGATTAGGAAAATCATGATTAGGATTTCTAAAGACTTGGTCAAAATAAATAAATTGTTTAATTTTTAGGTATAGGAGAGAAATTGAATAAATAATTAGTCTTGATTTTTACCTTAATGAAATGTGCATACCAAATGCATATCTAGGATTCTAAGACAAAGACCTTGTGCCTCTTATAAAAAAAAAGAAAAGGAAAAAAATTCACCAATTAAGCTGATACATGTGCCTCAAGAAGCATAAGTATTCATGCCTAAAGGTGAGTAAATAAAATAAAGTCCTTAGTTTTGGGGCCTAGTTCACTCGAATTTGAGTCCGCGGGGTGTTTTCTCACCTGGTGCCCTAAAGCCAACCGGTTTGGGAGTCATCGACTTTAAGTTCGTTACATGGGTGGATTAGAAAGCCTAAGAAAACTAAGAAATATAATATATGTATTAACACATCTAATAATCAATTAGTTAGGTATGAGGGCCTCAAGAAGCCTTGATACTTATACGAAAGAAAATTAGATGAGTTATACATGCCAAAAATATATATATATATATATATATATATTATATATATATATATATATATATATATATATATATATATATATATATATATATATTAACACATCTAATAGTCAATTAGTTAGGTATGAGGGCCTCAAGAAGCCTTGATACTTACACGAAAGAAAATTAGATGATGTTATAAAAATAATAAAGAGGCATGAGAGTCCAAGTTAAGGAATTCCTAGATTCACAAGGGTGCGTATGACTTTTGGTAACGAAAAAGACTATATTAGAAATTCAATTTTAATCCTTACCTAAAATGAAAACAATTAACTTTATAAAGACTAAGTTTGAAGAATGAATAAAAGTGATAATCCTAAAACTTATAGACTACTTAGTCTCTTCAATAATAATTCAAATATTTTCCTTTTTATGGATTTTGTGGGTGTAATCCGCTGAAAACCCTCACGAGACAACACTCGTCCTCTAGGGTAACCTAGAGGTTTAACGGCTTGTTGCACGTGCTAAGTGCAATCGTGATTCCTACGAAAGTGAGTTAGGTTGATTAACTTTTTCTTTTCTTTGTTTTTACTCGAGGACGAGCAAAAAGATAAGTGTGGGGGTGTGATTGGTAGTCAAAAGTGCATTTTATCATCATATTTACCATCACATTTTCATATTTATTCATTTAATTCTGCACATTTATTAATAATTAGTAATTTATTGTGTGCAGGCCTCGAATTGTTATTTTAGCAATAAATAAAGCCTAAAGAGCCCAAAAGCCCAGATCCAAGCCCATGTTTGAAGCCCAGGTGAAAAAGCGCAAATACAAAGAGTCAAAATGCAAATACAAGGGCTAAAAGTTGCAAATATCAGAGATTAGGGAAGGATAGACTTCTATCCAACCCTAAACACATGCAGGATAAGGATAAAAGGCCAAGATAAGAAGAAAATTCGTGGGAAGAAGATTTGAAGAAATCTGGATTAAGAGTAACTTGATTACCAAGTTATCTCGAAAATCCAGATTAAAAGGCCAGGATCAAACTTCCAGAAGCAGAAGCCCAGAGGAACGGACCAGGAGAAGCCACGCGCCAAAGCGCGTGGCCAGAAGCCACTAAAGTGCCGCGGATCCGCGGCAAAAGCCGCGGAAACGCGGCACTTTGATCTCATCCAGATCCCAGATTTCGTGGGCAGGTTTATCTAGGACTCCTCGGCCTTCTGCACCTATAAATATCCCCTGCAGTACAACGTACAGAGCGTCCAGAGGCGAGCCAAGGGCCAAAATTAGGGTTTCTTCTAGGTTTTCTTCTTTTGTAAATTAGGGTTTCTTTTCTTTTTATTTTCAAGAGAGAGAGAGGATTATATTGAGCGTGACACCGATGTATCTTCTTTTCTCTGCCATTGATTAAAGCAGTAAAGGTAATTACTTTTCTTTTGTTCTTTATTCTCATGTGTTATTTTTATTTGTTTTCTTTTCTTTTTCTCTGTGATCTTGTGGTTGTTGATGAACATGCAAGTGGATTCCATAAGCACGTATAACTAAGCTCTGTGAGAACCAGCGATAGTTCATGAAGACGTCTCCTCCAAGCTACGCATCACTTCGTACTTGAGTATGCTTGACGATATAATGTGCACAGGGATTGAGATCGATCTTATGATCTATTCGTGGAACGCCTCCTAAGCAAGGTAGAACATGTAAGGTTTTCACGTTTTTTCTTCAACCAATCTCAAGTAAGTTTTCTTTTCTTTTCGTTTCTTTTCTTTTCTTTTTTGTAGATCAAATCCACACCTCTCCAATATTCTTTCCCACAACTCATTGTAAATACCACTTTTCTTTGTAAATACCATCGTGACTAACAAATTAACTAAAAAAGATAAATTTTTAGAGAAACTTGCTTAACGCTTCTATCGCAGTCCCTCCCTGAGGATCACGACCCGCATAGCCCTGCTACCGCGGATTAGAACTGATTCCTCGCACGATCTATTCTTAATCTAATATTCTAATTTTTGTGTGCAGGAAAAATCAGTCAACACTTGTCTTCTCTGACATGGTAGTAGGCTGGACATCCGAAGACCCGTAGCAAATCATAGTCCCCAACAGCTTTTCCTGACCAAGCTTAAAGAGGAGTCTTCCCCTTTATTGCAGACGACGGCAACCTATTGACGAGGTGGCATGCATACACCAAAGTTTCAGCCCAAAACTTCTTTGACAGTCCTGCATTGGATAACATACACCGGACCTTCTCTAGCAAAGTCCGGTTCATCCTCTCAGCCACCCCATTTTGTTGCGGAGTCTCTTGTACCGTGAAGTGTCTCTTTATGCACTCATCAAGGCATAGCTGTAGGAAAGGATCTGATTTGTACTCTCCTCCATTGTCAGAACGGAGGACCTTGACCTTCCTTCCCGTGCTTCTCTCCAGATTAGCCTTCCACTTCACGAACAGTTCTAGGACTTCATCTTTGTGTCGCATGGTGTACACCCAACAGCGCCTAGAAAAATCGTCAAAGAATGACACAAAATAGTGGTTACCTCCAATCGATGCAGTCTTGGTAGGTTCCCATACATCCGTGTGAACATAGTCAAGAATACCCTCTGTGCAGTGTGAAGCTGTGCCAAACTTCACCTTGGTCTTCTTGCCGATGATGCAATGCTCACAGAAATCTATCTTGCAGGTCTCAGCACCCTTCAGCAACCCTCGCCTCGCAAGAGCTTGCATTGACTTCTCCCCTGCATGTCCCAGCCTCATGTGCCACAGCTGGGTTGAATCTTCTTTCGGACTGGTAGAAGTCGCCACTTGCCCTGTCATCGTACTACCCTTCAAGTAGTATAGGTTGTTCCGGCGCTCGGCCTTCAACACCACCATCGAATCTTTTGTCATTCTAAGGACTCCTTCCTTAATAGACACCCCAAGGCCCAATGATTCCAAAGCTCCCACGGAAATCAAATTCCTCTTCAACTGAGGTACATGCCTTACTTCTTTTAGCTCCCTCACCATCCCATCAAACATTCTGATTGGAATAGTGCCAACACCCTCCATGAGGCACGGATGATCATCGCCCATGACGACCGAACACCCCTCCAGCTTCTCAAAACTGGTAAACCAGTCTCGATTTAGGCATACATGATATGTTGCACCTGTATCCAAGATCCACTCGTTTTCACCCGAGTAGCCTATGATGAGCGTAGTAACTGAAAAAGAGAACACCGAAGAATCTGAATCCGATCTATCTGCCTGTGATTTACTGCTTGCAGTGTTTACCACTTTTGCGAGATTTACCTCGGACTTTGATTCTTTCTTCTTTCCCTTGAACTTCGGACAGTCCACCTTCCAGTGCCCAATCTCTCTGCAGAAAGCACACTGATTTCTTTTGAGATCCCTGAAGCCCGGCCTGGACTTCGATCTTCCTCTAACCTCCTTGCCCTTCCACGATGAACTTCTGCCTCTTACTTCCAGTGCCTCCGCCGATGGACAGGGTTTAGAAGGATGTCTCTCCTTCTTCCTCGTCTCATAACTTGACAGTGCAGACGACACCTCATCATAATCCAAGGTCTGCCTTCCATTGATGAAGGTCAGAGTGAATGTCTCATACTCCTCCGCCGGGAGTGAGTTCAGAAAGATGATCGCCTTATCTTCCTCGTCTATCGTGACATTCACGTTTACCAAGTTTGTAAGAAGCTTAGTATATCTGTTGATGTGTTCATTCACTGTGCTCCCCTTCTTCATTTGAAAACTGTACAGCTTACTCTTAAGCTGCAACCTGGACTCAAGACTCTTAGTCAGGTATTTCTTCGCAAGGGTTTCCCACAGTTTCTTCGCCGACGTCTCATGTTGCGCAAGGTATTTTATGTCTTACAATAAACATGAACGCATCAATCCACATGCCGACCTGTTCATTTTTGCCCACTCTTCATCAGTGGTCGTGCTCTTCTTCTTCTCCAATAGGAGAGTATCTTCGAGGTTCGATGCATTCAGTGCATCCATAACCTCACATCTCCACATCCCGAAGTATTTGTACTGTTGAACTTGACAACTTCAATCCTCGGGTGAGAATTCATTGTCTTAACCGAAGCAATTTCTTCTGCCATTAAGATTTATTGATCCTCTATCTATGCGGAAGAACAATCAACTGGAAATAGATCTCTACTCAGATAAAAAATTAGATTTTTACCTTTCCCTTGAAACCCTAGATCGAGTTTCTCTCCGGATCTACTCCACCACAGATTCCACGAGCCCTCCTTGCGTCCTCTTGAGATCGACACACGATCCCACGAACACCAATACCTCTGATCAGAGATCGACACACGATCTCTACCGAATTAGATCTCGAGCCCTCTGAATCTCCAGAAATCCCAAGCGAAGCCTGGAAGCTCTGATACCACTTGTTGTGCCTACGACAACAACCTGATGAGGATCCCCTTGATCTCCCAAACATAGAGAACAATCACAACCAGCACAAAAACAATCACCAGAAGAAGAACATGCGCAAACAAATAATGTAACGAGGTTCGGCCTCAATGCCTACGTCCTCGGGGCAATTCAGAAGAGAGATTAATTGATAGGAAGATGATTACAATTGCTAGCAGCCTCTTTGAATGCAAGAGAGCTCTAGCTTTCAGATTCTTCTGATACAAAACCCTAGAAACCAATAGCAGCCCTTAAATACAACAGGTTTCCAAACCTGCAAATCACAGCCCGCACCCGCAGGTCGGTCGACCGGACGGTCGACCGACTTCTTCCACCGATCGACCGACGGTCGACCGGGTGCCCAACAGAGACTTGGGCAATTACAGTCGAGCAATGCGGTCGACCGCTCACTTCCATCGGTCGACCGACCGGTCGGCCGGGTGCCCAACAGAGACTTGGGCAATTACAGTCAGGCAATGCGGTCGACCGCTCTCTGACCCTGTGCACGTTGTGCACGTGCGGTCGACCGGGCCGGTCGACCGCTGAGCCTGTTCTGCTGCTGCTGCTTTCTTCTGCTGCTGTTTCCTTCGCCTTTCGTCATCGACTTCCTTGGCGATCACCTCGACGACCTCTCGGCTATCCATGTCAACTTCCTTGACAATATTCTCTCTTTCCAACAGGAAGCCAACAGGAGAGAGAATGGCACGAGAACAGAGCTTATATCAGGCCAGCAGCAGGGCCAGTCGACCGGTATGCACAAACATGCACAACGTAGCTCGGTTGACCACCCAGTCGACCGTAGCAGGTAACGGTCGACCGCTCGGTCGACCAACTGACATGAAGAACTCTCCGTTGAACACGGTCGATCGACCGGTCGACCGACAGGCGTATCTGGGCGCGGATCTGTCTCTCCTTTCGAGATTCAGACTTTGTTTCTGAATTGGAGACGAATTCTATTGGGGTATCCTAAATTCCTAGGTCTCTTTGGCTATATATAAAGGAGTAGAGCCCTCTTGCATTGTATGCAAGGTACAAATTGTATTAGTTATTGAATCAATAAAAACTCTCTCTCCCTTGCCCCGAGGACGTAGGCAGATTGTCAAATCTCATTAAATATTGTGTTTGCTTCCTCTCTTGTTTCTTTTTCTTATTGTTCTTGGGGATAATTCTCTGCTGCATCCATTGGGTTCCTCGTTGGTTGTTCCCTCGTCTGCAACAAGTGGTATTAGAGCATCCTAGTTTCGTCGTGAGATCGTGTGTTGATTCCAAGAGCATTGGTTGTTGTTTGACGGAGATCGCGTGTCAAGCAGCGTTGGGATTGTTTATGAGATCGTGTGTCGATCTCAAAGCAGCGTTTGCATTACTCAAAGAATCAGATTTGATGGAGTAGATCATTTCAGAAACTCTTCTAGGGTTTTACCTTAAGGTAAAGATCCTATCTTTATCTAGTTTGTCTAATCTAACCCCGTTTGCTTTCGTATTGCTTTGAAGAAACCATTGAGAAGATGGCTAGAGATAGTACATTTACGGTGAAATCAATGAACCCACATCCCTTGAAGATTGTTGTGGTGATGTTCGATGGCAAGAACAATTTTGACATGTGGAGGTGTGTGGTGATAGATGCACTGACGGCATCAAACCACGAGGACACTCTGCGATTGGAGAAAAAGCGTGATCTACTTCTGAAGAAGATTGGGACAAGATAAACCGAATATCGTGTGGTTTGATCAGGTCTTGTTTGACACAAGACATCAAGTATCATGTGTTACATGAAATATTTGCTAGGCAGTTGTGGGAGATCCTGGAGAAGAAGTATCTGACGAAAAGTATCGAGTTGCGACTGCAATTGAAGAGGAGGCTTTATCGCTTCCAGATGAATAGATGAGTCTCCATTGATGAACACATGAACAAACTACACCAAGCTTCTTACGGATCTAGTTAATGTGGATGTCAAGATTGATGAAGAGGATTAGACAATGATTCTTTTGAATTCTCTTCCGGATGAAGAGTATGAGAGCTTAACTCTTACCTTGATCAATGGTAGACAAACACTTAACTATAATGAAGTGTCTGCTGCTCTTGCAAACTATGAAGTAAGGAGGCAAGATTGACTGTCTTCTTATGAAAGTACATCAGCAGAGGCGTTGGCGGTAAGAGGCAGAGGTTCATATAAGAAGGACAAAGGTGATCGTGGGAGATCGAAGTTTAGGCCAGGTTTCAGAGATCTAAAGAAGAACCAGTGCGCCTTCTGCAAAGTACTAGGGCACTAAAAAGTTGATTGTCCAAAAGCCAAAGGTAAGAAGGAGTCAAAAACTGAGGCAAACCTTGCACGGATGGTCAGTACTCACACCAGTACTTCACAGACAGGTAGATCAGGCTCGGACTCATCGGTATTCTCTTTCTTTATTACTACTTCTATCATTGGTTACTCAGGAGATGCTGAGTGGATATTAGATACTAGAGCTACCTACCATGTGTGCCCAAACAGGGATTGATTTTCTAGTTTCGAGAAGCTAAACGAATGTTCAGTTATCATGGGTGATGATCGTCCATGTAACATGGAAGGTATAGAAACAGTCCAGATCAAGATGTTCGATGAGATGATACAAGAATTTGAGAAGTGAGGTATGTACCTCAACTTAAGAGAAATGTTATCTCTATTGGTACTTTTAAAACATTGAGTCTTGAGGTATCAATAAAGGATGGAATTCTCAAGATGACCAAAGGCTCAATGGCGATTCTGAAGGGCGTCTACTAGAATAATCTCTTCTACTTGAAGAGCAGTATTGTTACAGGACAGGTGGTGACTTCTACTGATATAGATGATGACTCAACTAGGCTATGGCATTTGAGGCTCAGACATACAGGTGAAAAATCTTTGTAAGCTCTTGCAAAGTAAGGACTATTGATAGGTGCCAGAACCTGCAAACTGGATTTCTGTGAACATTGTGTCATCAGAAATAAGATCAAGGTGAAATTCGGTATAGCGAGTCACTGCCCTAGGGGATTCTGGATTATGCTCACACTGATGCTTGAGGACCTACCAAGATTGCATCTAATGGAGGTAACCACTACTTTGTGACTTTCATTGATGACTATTCTCGGTGATGTTGGATATATACCATGAAGCACAAATGAAAAGTCCTAAAATTATTTGTGGAGTGAAAGAAGAATTTGGAGAAAAGCACGGGAAGGAAGATTAAGGTCCTCCAGTCAGATAACAGAGGTGAGTATAAGTCTGATCCTTTTCTAAAACTATGTCATGATGAGGGCATAGACAGACACTTCACAGTAAGGAAAACACAGAAAGAAAATGAGGTAGCAGAAAGGATGAACAAGACTTTGCTAGAGAAGGTCCGTTGTATGTTATCCAATGCCGGATTACCAAAGAATTTTTGAGCTGAGGCTTTGGCATATACTTTCTATCTCGTCAACATGTTGCCTTCGTTTGCGATAGAAGGTAAAACTCCTCTAGAGGTTTGGTCTGGGAAAGCTGCTCAGGACTATGATTTGCTACGGGTATTTGGTTGTCCGATCTAGTACCATGTTAAAAAAGACAAGTTAGACTCAAGAGCGAAGAAAGGAGTGTTCGTAGGATTCAAGAGAGGAATAAAAAGCTACAAGATCTAGGATCCTAAGAACATGAAATTTGTTCTCAGCAGAGATGTCACATTTGATGAGACTTCAATATTGAAGTCTACAATCTCTCAGCATGTGGAGATTGAAAGGATCAAAGAGGTATCGCAACAGGTGGAGAGTGATGCAACTTCACCATCTTTAAAAAGGTCAGTACTTTGGAGATCGTATCGAAGGTGACACAGGGTAGTGATCAAGTAGCCGAGTAGGATGCTGATGATGATGAGGATCAAGGACATGTTATGGGTGATGTCCATATATCCGTTGCAGTTGAAAGATCCAGAAGAAATTCACGCAAACCAAGTTGATTTACTACAGATATAATTATAGCATATGCTCTTCCAGTCATCGAAGAGGTAATCCCGTCACATATAAGGAAGCTGAAATCAGTTCAGAGTCGTAGATGTGGAAGGATGCTATGGAAGAAGAAATGAGTTATCTACACAAGAACGAAACTTGGAAACTGACAGAGTTGCCCAAAGAAAAGAAGGCAATTAGCTGTAAGTGGGTATATGCAAAGAAACAGGGATCTTTCAAGGAAGATACTGTATGCTACAAAGCTAGGTTTATGGCAAAAGGCTACGCCCAATGAGAAGGTATTGATTATAACGAGGTATTCTTCCCTGTTGTAAAGTACTCGTCAATTCAAATTTTGCTGCACTGGTAGCACAGTATGAGTTGGATCTTGATCAGCTCGATCTGAAGACCACCTTTCTCCATGACGATCTTGATGAAGAGATCTATATGACTCAGCCGATGGGTTTCAAAACTGCAGAAAAGGAGAATATGGTATGCAAGCTGAAGAAATCACTGTATGGATTGAAATAATCTCTTAAGGAGTGGTACAAGCGTTTCGACAACTTCAACAGAGGAAAAAGGTACACATACAGCCATTATGACCCATATGTGTATTACAACAAGCTACTTGAAGGAGAGTACATGTATCTACTGTTATATGTAGATGATATGCTTATCGCTTCTAAAAGCAGATCCGCAATTGATAAATTGAAGAAAGATTTATCTTCTGAGTTTGAGATGAAGGATCTTGGTGAAGCGAAGAAGGTGCTAGGCATGGAGATTGAGCGAGACCAAAGGAGTGACAAGGTGAGCTTGACACAAAAGGGGTATTTGTAAAAGGTACTTCAGAGATTCAACATCGATGATAATACAAAATCTGTAAGTGCACTACTAGCTCCTCATTTCAAGTTAGAAGCCACTATATCTCCAACTACCGTAAAGAATATGAGTACATAACTCGCGTGTCATATGCTAGCGCAATTGGTAGTTTGATGTATGCAATGGTATGTACAAGATCAGACTTGTCACAAGGTGTCTCAATAATTAGCAGATACATGTATGATCCTAGAAAGGATCATTGGGAGGTAGTAAAGTGGGTTCTATGGTACATTAAGGGTACCATAAATATTGGATTGGTATTCGAGAAGGATTTCACAGGTAAGCAGGAGTGTATCGGATATGTTGACTCCGATTATGAAAGAGATCTTGACAAACGCCGGTCTACAATGAATTTCTTTTCTCTCTCTAAATCGCTCTAGAAGTTGACGAAGCAAATGAATAGCCTCTGTCGTCGATCGCCCTGGCATGAACCCAAACTGGTTCTTTGATATTGTAACATTCTACCTTAACCTGAGTTCAATTACCCTTTTCAAAGCTTCATGGTGTGACACATGAATTTTATTTTATGATAGTTTGAACAACTTTGGATATCACCCTTATTCTCATAGAGAGGTGCTAAGGTACTCTTCCTCCACTCATTTGGTATCTTTTAGTTAGCCAGATCTTATTAAAGAGGTTGTCAGCCATCTCACGCCCACCTCTCCTAAGCATCTCCATACCTCAATAGAAATTCCATCAGAGCCAACAGCTTTCCTTGACTTCATCCTCTTCAAGGCCTCTTTAACTTCAGATTCGCTAATTCTACGCATATAATTATGGTTCATATCCTGACATTTATTGGTAAGGTCATCCAAGTCATGAGTAGAACTACCATTGAACAATTTGTCAAAATACTCTCTCCATCTTTTTTAATTTCTTCATCTCAAACTAAAACCTTCTGGTTCTCATCTTTGACACACCTCACAATACATAAGTTTCTAGTTTTTCTCTCTCTTATTCGAGAAATTCTATATATATCCTTTTCAACCTCTTTGGTGTCCAACTTTTCATACATTTTTTTGTACACTTTAGCGCTTGCATTCTGAACAGATTTCTTAGCCTCCTTCTAGCTAGCTTATACCTCTCAAAACTTACTCCATCACAGTTTGCTTTAAGAATATTGCATGAAGTAAGGCATGAAGAGACAGTTTACTATTGCCTACACACAACAGTAAAATGACATCGTAGAAAGTAAGAACCGCACCATTATTGACATGACAAGAACCATGCTCAAAGAAAAGGGGCTGCCAAAGCAGTTCTGGGCAGAAGCCGTGGCATGTTTAGCTTACTTGCTCAACCGATGCCCCCACAAAGATGGTGAAGAACAAGACACCTCAAGAGGCATGGAGTGGTTACAAAACTAGTGTGGCACACTGATCGGGGCGAACTAACACTCGAAAATGTTTGTTTTATGAAATCAATGAAATTATGTGTGTGCTAATGTTCCCTCGATACTTTTATTATAGCATTGGCTCAACGGGTTGAATCAATAGGGACAGGAGGCGATAGAAGCATTAACAGTCCGTTCACGTGTTATGTTAACAAGTTCTTCTTGTTAAAGAATGAGAAAAAGAAAAAAAAGAAATTCAGAAGTGATAGATAGAGAGATGATGAAAATGATAATGTAAAAACAAAAGAGAAGTGGTTTGAAAATAAAAAGAAGATGGAACAAAGATGAACTAAGAAGTTGGTGAAAACAAAAATGATAAAAAGGGTTTTGGAAATTGTTTTTAAAATAAAGTAACAAGAAGGAAAAGAACTATAAAAGAAAACACATGGGTACTAACTACTAATTGCTTCACTAACTATGCTAACCTCTTAGTGATAGTTGCCTCACATGGATCCTTGGCCATCACTAGTCCTTGGCTTTAAGAGACGATACAAAATATGGCTCATAAGATTATTCTTCTATATTCAAACAACACATCATACCACATAACAAGTTGCAAGTTACTATTAAATCATCAAAACCGGCTAGAAGTGAGCACGAAATAAAGAAGACATAGCAAGTTATCAAGTTAGTGGGTTAGGTGTTAAAAATGTTAGAATGTTAGAATCCATCATCATGAGCCATCAATGGCTCTTGCAAGAGCAAGGCCTTGTAGAGGCTACTAAATTCATGTGGATTATCAAGTAAGTGGTTAGATAATTAGTGGTTAGTAGTTAGATTATCATGAGAAGAAAAGTTAGCTAAGCTTCATGTAAAAGATGGAGAAGATTACAATGGAGAAGAAAGGAGACACCTTTACATAGATTGTCACCATCTATTACATCAATCTCTCTTTCTCTCTCTAAATCTCTCTGCCCTAATACATGAATCTAAAAGAAAATAAAAATACAAAAGAAAGAAGAAGAACACATACACTACACTAAAAGAGAGAAAACCTAACCTAATTCCATATCTGCTTACGTTCCGAGCCTCTGCAGAGGTATTTATAGGCAAAAGAGGGTTCTAAAAGAAGATACAAGGCCACGCATCGAAGATCGACGCGTGGCCCCACTAAATTGCCGCGAAAACGCGGGTTTTGCCGCGTTTTCACGGCAAAAACTAGGGACTTAGGTCCCTTGTTTTGGCGCTGACCTTCTCCTGGCTTCGAGGACCTTCCTGGTATATCCGGATTCTAATATTTTCGCCCGTATATTCGTCTGACGTGCGCAAAGGTTTAGGTTCAATGCATCTTCTAAAAGCCCCCTTGCTTGGCCTCCATCCGGATTTAATTACCCAAAAATGGGTTTAATTAAGCTCTTATTACCCTTTTACCCTACTTATCTTGATTATCTACAAGAGAGACCAAAACACAGTTTAGACTGACATTTTATTCATAAATCACCAGGAAAATGCGATATAATAATACAAAATTATAGACTAATCACACCCCTATACTTATCTTTTACTCGTCCCGAGAAAAATAAGAAAAGAAAAACTATACTACAAATGTTATTACACCACTTTTGCAGGTGACGCGATTGCACTGAGCATGTGCAACAAGCCGTTAAACCTCTAGGTTCTCCTAGAGGAGGAGTTTTGTCTCCTGAGGGTTTTCAGCGGATTGCACCTAAAAAATCCATAAAGAAAGAAAATAAATGTTAGTATTTTGAAAACACATTTTGAAAGAGAGACAAGTTTACGAAATATTTTTGTAAAAATATAAGCGATCTAAGATCATAATCCACCAAAAATTATTCTTCCTTAAACTTAGTCTACATGCAAGATCTTGTCTTCAATTAAGATAAGAATTCAAAATTAGATTGAATATTTTATCCTTCATAAAATCTAGATAATCTGCACTTTGTGATAGTGAAAATTTCTGAGATTTCAACTCCAACCATCAAGCCATTTATTTATATATATATTTCTTTTTCTTCTTCTTCTTTTTTTCTTTCCTTAGTTTTCTTGGGCTTTCTAGTTCACCCGGGTAGTGAATCTTTAACCGATGACTCCCAGACCGGACGGTTCTTAGGGCACCAGATGAGAAAATATCCCTCGGGTTTTAAGGACTCGAGTAAACAAGGCCACAAAATTAAGAGGGATTATTTGTTTCTTTTGACCACCGTTCGGCTTGAATAATCATGCTTCTTGAGGCATAATTATCCAGCTTAATAAGTGATTTTTTCTTCATATATATATATATATATATATATATATATATATATATATATATATTCTGCTTTTTATGATATTTTAGGTCTTTGTTTTCATCCCAAAAATTGTATTTGTGTAAAGTGCAAACTATTTAAGGCAAAAAATTCAAGATAAAATTATCTCTCCAATCTTTTATACTTAACCTATAATTTTAAATAAGATCCATTATTTTGACTGGGTTAAGATATCATAATTAAGGCTTCCTTAATTTCTAGGATCATCTTAATTTTCTTAAAAATAGATCAAAATATTATCTCTTGTTAAAAAAGTTTTTAAAGAAAGAGAAAATTCTTATACAAAAGAGAAGATTTTTAAAAGTATCCTAAAAGAAGTGAAAAAGAAAAAAAAAATCTAAAAACTCTATGTTAGTAAACCCTCCCCCACACTTATCTCATGCATTGTCCTTAATGCATCGTGATGTATGTATGCATGAAACAAATAGAGAGGGAAGAAAAATCAGGTGGTAGTTCCGGTGGTGGTCTGATTGGTCCACGAAATGCGGCCCAATCTAATTTGTGTGGAATCTGGAGGAACCCACCAGAGACCTCTATAATACAACCCACTAAAATGATATATGCATTTATAATTTTTATTAAGAATTTTATCCTATCTAATTTTCAAATTTTAAAAATAATTTCGGAGTCATTATTATAAACACCCTTGTCCCAAAATGGAGTATGAAAAGATGAAATGATTGATTTGAACTCAGGAAGCACAGGAAATAATACCGACTCAGAAAAGTGACTTAAGTCGAGTAAAGGCTAAGGAGTCGAGATTGGTTCACGAAGTCGGTCCAAATCAAGAAGTTGAAACTCCAGTCTACATTCATTTCCCCACAACGGAATGTGACTTTTTAAGATAGGTGATTCAAGTTCAAAAATAACAGGTATAGGAATTAAAACTGACTCTAAAATGTTGCTCAAGTTGGGTAACAAAATAAGAGTCAATATTGATTCAGGAATTTGAACTGGATCATAAATTTGAGAATCTAGATCACATTCCTCATTAAGTTCAATTTCATAAAAATGAGAACTTGCAAATTTGTCAATGGGACTTTCATACGTATGAAATTGTTAAGTTCAATTTATTGATCATAAAAGATTGGTGATTCAATTTCACGATGGATTGGCACAGGATCCAATGTTGACTTGGGAAAAATCCTGAAATCAGGTAAAAACACCTCAGTCATTATGGAATCAGGCAGTTAAATTGAATTATCAAGTTGAGATTCAGGATCATATTCATGCTCAAGTTCAATCTCAAAAAAAAGATAACTTGCCAAAATGTCAATGAGATTTTCAATATTTGAAGTTTGGTCAAGTTCAAATGGGTGGACTGAAATTGAATCTTGGTTTTTGAAACAACATGATTCTTTAGCTCTAACAGAATGGTTAGTGACATCAGGAATGGTCAAAGGATGAGAATGGAGAGGTTTGACCATCATATCTATGTCATGATTATGAGCGATTTGAGCTTGAGTCATGATTTCAAGCATTTTTTCATAGTCGATTGGTTCATTGTTTTGTTGCGACTGGGACTGAAAAGATGAAGATTTGTGTTGAAAATTATGGTGAAATTGTGAGCCCATCAGATTTGATTGTTATTCGGACTCATGCATACTCATTTCCAAGATTGATGGTTTTCTATTTGAACTGGTGGGACTGAGTATGAATCTTGAAAATATTGTGGATTTAGGAAGGCTAACATTTTCTGAAATTTTCGTTCCGCCTCCTGTATGGCTTCTATACTCTTTTCTATCTCGAATTTTTCTTCAATTGGTGGTGCCAGAAAAGGAGTATAGGAAGCGAAATCGGAAAATGAATATTGTGTAAATTGTAGACAAGGTGGACAAGGTGGATAAGGAGGTTGAAAATTTGACTCGGGAGAGGTGAATCCCCATTGACTCTGTTAAGAGTTGAAATTATTTTGAAAATTATAGTCATAAGATTGGGGATATGGGTTGTTTGATCCGGATAAGTCCAACCCGGTGTATTTGGTTGGTTCATATTGTAAAAAGCTGGGTTGGAATTATCCGAAACAAATGGTGTCAGTGTGAAATATGGATTCACATTAGGATTGAAAGAATTATTATTTGTGAATTCCATTTCACAAACAATCACAAATAAAAAAGAAAAAGCAAACAACAAAAAGAAAGAAACAAAATCAAGCCTATATTAGGGTTGACCTAAACCTAGACAACTCCTAACTGGTCGATTACCCGAGGGAGTTTGTTGTATGAATCCGACTGCAAGCTAATCGGCTAGGTAGGAACAAAATAAAGTAGGAGGTATCCGTGCGTAAGCAACCGACCTTAATTACACCAAACCATGGTATCTTCGAGGCGTAACCTCTTAATTTCCAACTTTAGACACTGATTTCACAAGAGTAAGATTCAAAACAAGTTCCACCCTCGGTCAATCTCTTAATGAGTCCGAGATGTCCCTAGGGGCCAACGTCTATCAATTTTTATTAGGGCTTGGGTTGTATGAGTGGGGAGGTGATTTTTAGGCTAAGGAAGGGTGATGAAATTCCTACCTTATCTTGTATGGGTTTTGCCTTAAGTCTAATTCGTGCACATGTACAATATAGAAAAGAATATAACACAAAAAGTGAGTAAATCACCTACGTATTTGTCCTATGCTATATGCAATGCCATATGTACGCCTCAATCCAAATCACAACAACAGAACAAAATACAGTATATTGGAATTGAATTGACACGTGCCTAAATGCAAATGTCTAACCGTTTTAAAAGCGTTCAAATACCATATTTTAGTTCTTTAATTATTGCAGTGTATAGGCAATCAAGCAGAAATTTAACGGCATAATATATCAATATATGCAACTTGCAAAGTCCCTGCAAAAGATGAAGTCAAAATGCCAAATAATAGCCGCATTTTCGCGATTTTTCTTTGCTTTCCGCGGCACAATTAGGGAAGCGGGGTCCCTGCTTTCTAGAGCAAGGACATGCAAGCAAAAGGAAAGTTCTAGAATGTTTAGTTTCTACAAAAATTAACATGCACACCAAAACAGAGAAGAAAATGTTAACAAAAATGTGAAATCAAAACTATTCCCGTTCCCCGGCAACAGCGCCAAAAATTTGATCAGAGCGAACCGGCACTCGAAAATGTTTGTTTTATGAAATCAATAAAATTATATGTGTGCCAATGTTTCCTCGATACTTCCGTTATAGCATTAGCTCAACGGGTCGAATCCACAGGGACGGAAGGCGATAGAAGAATTAACAGTCGGTTCACGTATTATGTTAACAAGTTCTTCTTCGTTAAAGAATGAGAAAAAGAAAAAGAAAAGAAATCCAGAAGTGATAGATAGAGAAGGCGATGTAAAAACAAAAGAGAAGTGGTTTGAAAATAAAAAGAAGATGGAACAAAGATAAACTAAGAAGCTGGTGAAAACAAAAATGATAAAAAGAGTTTTGAAAATTATTTTTAAAACAAAGTAACAAGAAGGAAAAGAGCTAAAAAAGAAAACTAATGGCTACTAACTACTAATTGCTCCACTAGCCATGCTAACCTCTTAGTGATAGTTGCCTCACATGGATCCTTGGTCATCACTAGTCCTTGGCTTCAAGAGACGATACAAAGTATGTCTCATAAGATTGTTCTTGTACATTCAAACAACACATCATACCACACAACAAGTTACAAGCTACTATTAAATCATCAAAACCGATAAAGATGTGAGCATGAAATAAAGAAGACATTACAAGTTAGCTAGTTAGTGGGTTAGGTGTTAGAAATGTTAGAATGTTAGAATCCATCATCATGAGTTATCAATGGCTCTTGCAAGAGCAAGGCCTTATAAAGGCTATTAGATTCATGTGAAATATCAAGTAAGTGTTAGATGGTTAGTGGTTAGTAGTTAGATTGTCATGTGAAGAAAAAGTTAGCTAAGCATCATGTAAAAGATGGAGAAGATTACAATTGAGAAGAAAGGAGACATATTTACATAGTTTGTCACCATCTATTACATCAATCTCTCTCTTTCTCTCTCTGAATCTCTCTGCCCTAATACATGAATCTAAAAGAAAATAAAAATACAAAAGAAAAAAGAAGAACACCTACACTACTCTACACTAAAAGAGAGAAAACCTAACCTAATTCCAAATCTGTTTGCGTTCCAGACCTCTGCAGAGGTATTTATAGGCAAAAGAGGGTTCTATAAGACGAGACAAGGCCACTCGTCGAAGATCGACGCGTGGACCCACCAAATTGCCGTGAAAACGTGGCTTTTGCCGCATTTTCGTGGCAAAACCAGGACTTAGATACTTGGTTTTGGCGCGGACCTTCTCCTGACTTCGAGGACCTTCCTGGTATATTCGGATTCTGGTATTTTCGCCCGGATATTCATCTGACGTGCGCAAGGGTCTAGGTTCAATGCATCTTCTAGAAGCTTTCTTGCTTGGCCTCCAAGAAATCCGGATTTAATTACCTAAAAATGGGTTTGATTAAGCTCTTATTATCCTTTTTCCCTCCTTGTCTTGATTATCTGTAAGAGAGACCAAAATACGGTTTAGACTGACATTTTATTCATAAATCATCAAGGAAATGCGATATAATAATACAGAACTGTAGACTAATCACACAGCTGTGAATTTTTGGGTGTATTGCATATGCTCAAGTACTAAAAGTCAAAATGAAGAAGCTCGGTGATCACAGTGAAATATGCATCTTCATCGGATATAGTGAGAAGTCAATGGCGTATAAGCTCTATAATCCACTAACCAAGAAACTAATGGTTAGCAGAAACATCATCTTTAATGAAGAAGAGGCATTGAACTTGAGCAAAGAAGAAACTATGCAAGTGCAACCCGTGGTGGATGAACTTGATGGGCTCCCACAAGAGGTTCCATCACCAACTACACCACCATATCCTTAACATGCTAAAGCCTCTTCTGCAAGACGCTGTCCATCTTCTGGGGTAGTAGCAGCGAACCTTCCTTGAAATATGGTCCCATCAAAATAAAAAGCCTCAAGGAGATCTATGAGCAGATAGAAGAAGATGGAGAGACAAATCTCTTCTGCTTATATGCTGATCATGAGCCTCTCACTTTTAAAGAGGCTGAGGAAGAAGATTGTTGGCAATCAGTAATAAAAGAGGAGATTCATGCCATTTAGAAAAACGACACATGAGAGTTGAAAACACTTCCAAAAAATCATAAGGCAATAGGTGTCAAATGGGTTTACAAGATCAAATGTACAACAGATTGTGAAGTTGATTAGTACAAGGCGAATCGAAAGGCTACAAACAAAAGTACGGCATAAACTATGAAGAAGTCTTTACACTAGCTGCTCGATTGGACACGGTAAGACTATTAATTTTACTTGCAGCTCATCACAGGTGGAACATATATCATCTAAATATCAAGTGAGCATTTCTCAATGGTATTCTTGAAGAAGAGGTGCATGTACAACAACCAGAAGGTTTTCTAGTAAAAGGGGAAGACGATAAAATATACCTCCTGAAGAAAGCCTTGTATGGCTTAAAGCAGGCACCACGGGCATGGAATGCCCGAACTGATGGCCATCTTCATCAAAACGGTTTCACCAAACGTCCCTATGAGCATGCATCTACATGAAGAGGAACCATCAAGACGAATTCTAATAATTTGTCTTTATATTGATGATTTGTTGTACACAAGAAGTAGTGCCGAAATGCTTGCTGAATTCAAGCCGGCGATGTTCATTGAATTTGAGATGATGAACTATTAATTGATGTCCTATTTTCTTGGCATCAAAGTGAAGCTGCAACAAGATGAGATATTTATATCTCAAAAGAAGTACATAAAAGAGATCTTGAAGAAATTCAAGATGAGTAACTGCAACCCGGTGAACACCCAAATAGCCACAGGAATGAAGCTATCAAGAGAAGTAAATGAAGATTTTGTAGACTCGACTCTCTTCAAGAGTCTAGTTGGTAACTTGAGGTACTTGATGATCACAAGACCCGATATCGTTTATGGAGTTGGACTTGTGAGTCACTATATGAAGACACCGAAGAAGTCTCATTGGCTAGCTGTGAAGAGCATTTTAAGGTATATCAAAGGCACACTCAGCCTTTGTCTATTTTATACTTATGGTGAAACTGCTGAGTTAGTAGGTTATTCAAATAGCGAATGAGGAGGTGATCAAGATGAAAGGAAAAGCACCACTGGCTACGTCTTCTATCTTGGGTCAACTGCATTTTCATAGGGCTCAAAGAAGTAAGGAGTTGTGGCCTTATTTCATGTGAAGTAGAATATGTAGCGGCTGCATATACAGTTTGTGAAACAATTTGGTTGAGGAATATTTTAAAGGTGCTGGATCATCCATAAGAAGAATCAATAATGATATTGGTGGACAACAATCAACTATACAGTATGCAAAAAATCTGGTACATCATGACAAGAGTAAACACATAGATACACAGTTTCATTTTCTCATAGACCATGTAAAGTAAAAAATCATGAAGCTGGAGTATTGTTAATCATGAGCAAGTAGCAGATATTTTCACCAAGGTATTACCAATTGAACCTTTCAGAAGGTTAAAAGAAATACTTGGTATGAAAACATTTTAATTTGAAGGGGCGTGTTGGAATATCAAATAAAAATGTCTTTTATGATATTAATTTTGGAAGTAGAAGAGTCATCATCAATTAGAAGAAATATAAAGTCATCATCATCAATTAGAAAAAGTGAAAAATTATCATCAATTTAGAGAAGTGGAAGAGTCATATTTTATTGTCATTTGTTTATGTAATTAAAATGAGAGTAATGTAGGAGAGATCATAGTTGAAAAAAATTATTAGTATATTCCAATATTTAACCCTCCGATGAATACTATAAATAGGTGTGGATTCTCTCATGTTAAATCAAGCAAAAGTCAATACAAAAAAAGTATTAGAAAAAAAAAGATCTAATTTATTCTCCTCTCCATGTTAAAATTTTAGATCAAAATATATTAATCCGTAAACTAATATAACATATTGTCTGCAACTTATTCCAAAGGGCTACGAGAAACCACATGTTCTGTAGAGCTAATGTTGTCGACGGTATAGAGATCGGCCAACAGTCCCAGTTGCCTCAACACAGTGTTCAATGCATCGATAGACGCAACTGATCTCACTCCCACTCAAGCTTCTCCCGGGTTTTGTAGTGCACTTGGAGTAGTGACACTTGCTCCTTGCCATCTGTGAGACAAGAAATTTAGAGATAGTCAACTGATAACCAAAAACGCAGAAGGAAATGCCAAAGTATGTCATCTACATGATAATTATAATAACCATTTGATAGATGTCTCAAATAATCACTGAAAATTCCCAACATACAACCATTTCAAGGAAATGCCGAAGAATGTCATAGACATGAGAAATTAAATTATATTCTGTGAATGCTGCTGCAAGACTCCTGTGCGTTCTCTAACATTTAACCTGTTTTCTCTAGTCACTATGAACCTATGTCATCAGCTATTCTTTTACTGTGAATCACACTGGATATGTTACTGAAGTATTAGGGTGCTCACTCTAGGCTCTCCAAAATATCCTCCCATGTCAAATTATTTTAGCACCTTTTAATGTAAGTTAGTGACAACTCTCTCTCATATCATTCTCCAATTGACAAAGAGGAAGAGAACTGCAACCCTCTCACATCAAGAACCATCGTGACTGCATCAAAGAATACAACCCATTTTAATCACGGTATGCAATATGAGTGTTCAAGGAGGAAAACCTTAGAATCTTTCCCATCTTTAAAAACTTAGTGATCCAGCCTCTCTTCCCAGTCCTTAACTCGGGCCATTTGTAGTTCCTTCAAGATCAATGACATCACTAGATTTTTAGGTCATTATGTAAGTTAGGGTCATTAAAAAAAAAAAGACCCTAACTAAGAGCAGTATGTTCCACCATCCAACCCCTTTTAAGAATCCCTAAACTGGGTCAAGCTTCGACATTTAATTTATAATTCACCTTTGTAAAGTCTAAAATAGTTTGCTAGTTGTTGTTTTCAAGCATGTTTAACAGTGGCCACCTTTTTCAAAACGATGGCAAGATCTCGAGATCTGGATAGTTTTATGGGCTTCTTCCACCATGCAAAATAAGGAGCCCTAAGGAAGATAAGATTGATTCATTTCAGAATTCTTGAAGACTTAATTCCCTTGGGAGTACCTCTCATTTTACTTAAAAAATCATAAGATCTGGAAGTTGTATCCGTTTCGGATTATTTCCCAATTAGTTCATATAAGTCAGCTATTAAATACATGGTTTCAGGGAGATTTTTCCGTCAAAATCCAAGGATCACTGCTATAGTTCAACTGATTCCAGAACTTAATATTTCTTTGTGAAACATTATTCCCAAAATACACATGGCAGATGCCTTTGGAAATTTCTGTGCTCTTAGGAAGAGAATAACTTGGTATAACAATGAATTTTCAAGCAATGTAAGTAGCGTGGATTGCTTGATGAATTTTCAAGCAACTTCCATATGACTTGGTACAACATGGGTTAAAGTTTCCTTGAGACAAGTGTGCGAAGTGTTTGCCAAAATGATCCAATGACGAATAAATGGTGAGTTGGGAGGCCTTGATTTTTTTCGAGCCAAGGGAAATATTTGTTAGGAGTGTCTTGCATACATTTGATTACAAGTGGGTTTTTAGTATAGCATAGCTGAAGAGGCGTAAGGTTAGCATTTTGTCACATATTGTAAAGATGCTGTGATATCAAAAGGGTTTGCTAGTTAGAATTTATAATTTCATCCCTTAGTTTATATCAACAAATATAGTTTCCTCCAAAAAAAGAAAAAAAAAAATTGTAGCCACCATCATTTCTACTGCTCATCCATTAGGTAATTTTTGTGTGAAATTGTGATGGAACAACAACATTTTAACACTTACAATAAAACAAGATGCAAGCGTGCAAGTTCTTGACATTGATTTATCGCACAAACAACAGAAGCAATTAAAACCTCCAGAAACTCATTAGCGGAGACCTGTGCGAGCTGACCCTTCGTCTGGCCCATCACAGCCTCTGCTGACGGACCCGACGACGACACGGTGGATGATTCAGGAGGCGAGAAAGGATCCATTGCAACTCAATCGAATGAATACAGTAAAAACACAGTTTTTATTTCAGCTGTAGATTTTTTTTTTTTTCTTTTTCTTTTGGTGATAATCAGACATGCACAAAACAAAGAAAAAAGAAAAACAGCGAAAACAAAAGCCAAATTACAGGAAGTCAAGTGAACCCCTCAAAGAGGCGAACTAGATCCATATCACCCAGAATCTCCTTATCATGATCAGTTAAGTCTTCATGCAGCTGTAGATTGGGGAGAAAGAAAAGACCCCTACGCGTCCATGTTCACAGTAAATTTGCAGGCTTGGCCCATAAGTAGCAGGTGCTAGTTTTATGGGCCGAATTATTAGTAAACTCGGCCGGTCACTTCAAAGTACGGAAAGGTATTCACGTAAGGTTCTGGGCCCTGACAGATGCGCTTTTCAGCCCAGCAATATATCACATAGGGAGTTGGAAGTTTGGTTCATGTGTGTGAGCGATACACACATATTATAAGAGGACTAATCCGTGGTGACAGGTGAGATTGGCCCTCTTATAATATTTTAAGAGGTACAAGAAATTTAAAGCTCATCCCCTTGAAAGCTGACATCTTATCTATGCGTTAACTTAGGATTGATATTATAATATATGTGTGTGGCTCACACACATGAACCGAATCTGGGCATTTGGAGCACTTTTACTACTTTGTCTCTCTTTCCAAATCTCTATAATCTGATTTGTTCTCACTGCTTTGATCATCATCACCCCAAGGAAAATTATATTGATGATGACTAAAATAAGAACATTTGCTAACTGCTATGAGAAGAGTCTGTTTAGTTCACAACCCTTTTATTCAAAAAAAGAGTGTGTTTTGTTGAAAGTAGAGAATCCAGTAATTCCCTGTACTAATTGCTTGGCAGCAAACATATTATAAATCAAACCAAATCTGATGTTAATATAAATCCCCCAAAAAAAGGCATGTTGTAAGTAAAAGAGGCTGTGTGTGTGTATGTGTTCTCCCTCAAAAAAAGTAAAAGAGGCTATGAAGTACTATCGACTCTCATCATGCATGCCAAAAGACAGACCAACAAATTAGTGAAGTTGGTGCAACCTAAACAATAAAGATTAGAAAATGAGACTTTTCTTGGTCTGCTTAATTTACCAAGAATCTTATATCCATGCCACTTCTTCGAAAATGATAAAGACATATCCAATTTCATGCAAATAGTTTATAAGCATGACCCTTCTTCTAAAATGATTAAGGATGCATGAATCTGTGGCAAGAATATTGAGGAATATATTCTTTCTTATTTATAGTATTTTGGAGAGATGGTTCTAAATAGCACACTTTTGCTACCAAAATTATTAGTTATATGGTTATTGGGTTTAGTTGGAACCACTCTTTATTCCAATGTGTCATTAATTTATAGAAGTATGAATAACAATCCATTGTCTAAGATTGGCAGGAGTCAGTCCTATAAAATAGAGTCCAGGCCAGAATACAACTGGTCAATATCAAATTTAGAAATTTAACACTCCTCGTACATACAAGGTTTCTGAGAAGTTTCCTTGGTCTTCTCTTATTCGAAGTTTTGGCTTCATCCGCATATATCTACTCTCATGCTGCCCAGCTATCCAATGTTTCATAAAACCCCACTGCATGCTCAACGTATCTCAAATAATATAAAACATGCAAAAATGCAAGCCCCACTGATATATATATATATATATATATATATATATATATATATATATATATATATATATATATATATATATATATATATATAGTGAAACCTGAACATTATATGATGTTATGTTCTAGTATTTTACCCATTTATTCCCATTAATTTTTGTTCTACAAACCGAGGGCACTTCACTAATCATCAGCATGTCTATATGTATATTCATTGAGGATACTAATGGGTTAGCCCATTGGTTAGACCCATCCTTCACAAGTGGGAGGTTTTGAGTTCAATCCCGCTAGTTGTTGAACGGAGGATATTGAACTTGAGTAATTAGGATGGAGGGTGAGCACAGTTTCCTTCGCAAGAGAGAGAGAGAGAGAGAGAGAGAGAGAGAGACTTGTGTAGCTTCGGAAGGATTCGAGCCCGAATCCTTCCCACTTAAATACCAACATCCAGCATTCAAATACAAGATTCACTCCGTTAAAGTTGATCTATATTGTTTAAAGTAACTAAAAATGAAAAATAAAGTGTTTTGAATACTTTTTACCTCTCCATCAAGCGGCGCAAAATAGACGGCTGAAATTAGTGAGTTGGTTAGATTTATGTATTTAAACATACAAATTCTCGATCCGGCCATTTGATCATGATTTATATATTAAAAAATTCTACAAACCAATTTTTATTAGGTTTCAAATGTTCTATACTGTTAAAACTAACTGACTCACTATTTAGCCCGTTCGTTCTTCTCTTACTTGATGCATAGGGAAAAAGCATTTAAAATTGATTTATAGATACTTGAAATAATATAAATCAACTTCAATGAAATGAATCTTTTATTCGGATGATGTATGAGTGCATTTGAGTGGGAAGGATTGGGGCTCGAATCCTTTCAAAACTACACAAGTATATGTGTGTGTGTGTGTGTATGTATGTATATGTAAATGTATATGTATATATGTATGTATGTATATGTGTGTCTCTAGAGAGAGAGAGAGAGATCGACTTGTGTCATTTCGGAAGGATTTGAGCCCGAATCCTTCCCACTCAAATACAATCCTCCGACCTTCAAATACAAGATCCGCGCCATTGAAACTGACCTATATTATTTCAAGTATCTATAAACCAAAAATCGGGTGTTTTGAATACTTTTTGCCCATCCATCAAGCGACACAAATGGACGACCGAAAGTAGTGAGTTGGTTAAATCTTTATCTTTAGACATATAAGTTCTCGATCCGGCCATTTGATCATGATCTAAACATTTAAAAACCCTTACAAACTAATTTTTGTTAGGTTTTAAATGTTCTACACCGTTAAACTAACCAACTCACTATTTAGGCCGTCCGTTTTTTCCCGCTTGATGCATGAGCAAAAAATATTCCAAACACTTGATTTTTGGTTTATACATACTTGAAATAATATAGATCAACCTCAACAGAGTGGATCTTGTACTCGAATGTCGGAGAGTTGAATTTGAGTGGGAAGGATCCGAGCTTAAATCCTTCTGGAAGGGACACAAGTCTCTCTCTCTCTCTCTCTATATATATATATATATATATATATATATATATATATATATATATATATTTATATATATATATATATATATATATATATATATATATATATATTTCAAGTTTTTATAAACTAAAAATCAAGTGTTTTGAATACTTTTTGCCCATACATCAAGTAGGGGGATAACAGACGGCTTAAATAGTGAGTTAGTTAGTTTAACGGTGTAGAACATTTGAAACCTAACAAAAAATGATTTGTAAGGGTTTTTAAATGTATAGAACATAATTAAATGGTTGGATCGAGAATTTGTATGTCTAAAGACATACATACATACATATGGTAAGATTATTATATACCTTATGTGTAACTAACTTAGTTCCACTTAGTAGTTTCCATCACACAAATTTTTTTTGTTTGTATCTCTTCTTGTAAAAAAATTGTATGGTGAAAACTAGTGTGTGTAACTAACTTAGTTACACCCTATATGCATTGTAACATTTTCTATATATATGTATATCTGTGTGTGTGTGTGTGTGTGTGTGTGTGTATAGGTAGAGTTACAATGCACATAGGGTGTAACTAAGTTAAGTTACGCAAACCTCTGTCCACCACGCAAAAAATATTTTTTAAACACCTAGTGGGGATCACTCACCTTAATTTTTGTTTGTATCTCACCAAGCAAAATTTTTTGTGGTTAAAAAAAGTGTGTGTAATTTAACTCAGTTATGCCTATGTGTCTTATAACTCTACCCTACACACACACACATTGAGGATAATGTAGGCCAAGAGAAGATACAATTACCTACTCAACTCTATCACCACTGAAATCCATGCTTAAAGAGAGTTAAAATGTTTTCTTCAGAATTCATATACAATTATAGGTGAGATTAATGCAAATGGGAAAGCCAGGAAGATGAGCGACGCAGGTTAGATCTCGTTCTGACGCTGACGCACACTGAAGAGATCTCTAGGTAGAGGTAAGTACTCGAATTCACGAGTAAGAACGACCTGAATCCTCGAGCCAAAAAGAACAACTTGAATCCACGAGCATATATATGGGAAAACATAAATTTATAGATTGAAATTTGATACAAATACAAAAGATTCAATGTCCTTTTCATAGGCTCAGAATAAGTCCTATTATATCTATGAAACTGGACTCAAAATAAAGAAAGAAAGTCTTAAAAAAAGAAACAAAAATAAACTAAATCAAATCTTAAACTGGTTCGAATATGCTAATATACGCTTGGGTTATCGATAGCTGAAGAGTGTTGTTGACAGTCAAGCAAAAAAACTAACAAACTGACCTCCTATAAAAGCCTATCGATAGGCCAGAAAGGTGCTATCGACTGGTAAAGTTAGACTGACAAACTCCTGTCTTTCGGCAAAATTGCAACAACATGCTAGAAGGGTACTGTTGACAGATTAAGTTATTTCAGCCTGCTATTTGTCTCGCTCCTTAATCTCCTACATCAATCATTCCCCTTCAAAAGAATTCGTTCTCGAGTTATTATCTAGATACAGCTGCTCGGGTGGGTGATAATTATAGAGATCTGCCACATTAAATGTGTTTGTCATCACCATATCGCTTGGAAGTTCTACAACATAGGCTTTATCATTGATCTTCTTCACGATTTTGAATGGACCTTACTTCTTTGGCTTAAACCTGTTATACGTTCCAGTATGAGTTCTTTCTTTTTTCAAGTATACCATCATCATATCTCCTTCTTCAAAGACTTTTCTCTCCTCTTTTTGTCAGCGACGGCTTTGCACCTTGTATTGGATTTCTCCAATCTCGTTTGAACCTCCATTTGAACATTTATTGTTTGTTTAACCATGACACTAGCTACACTACTAAACTTTTCGCCAATGGGCAATTTGGCTAAGTTTAGGAGATGATGAGATACCTTCTGATAGACAATAGAAATATGTGACATATCTATTGAACTGTGAATTGTACTATTGTAAGCAAACTTTACTTGAGAAAACGCTTGATCCCATGTGTTGGCCCAGAGGCCTTCCACTCTAATTTTGATGATGATTAACTCATGTAATTATGTTTACTAATAATCTTGTGATGTTTAGTTTCAGATACTTAACCAAGATATTAGTAGGTGATTAGCTTCAACAAATGTGTTTTGGAGCTTTTCACATGGTGATTCAAGAGCCCGAGCGTCAAAGTTCATATCTAGTACTCGTTGGAGTCAAGCTCGTGGATCACGTTTGGATCAAGTCAACTTGGAGACGGAGCTCTATAAGAAGACTTCGGTACATAGTTTATAGTTTAGATCCATTTGATAAAGATTAGATGGTGCGATATGCTCAAGTTCACAACACACACACACTTGTTCAAAGTTTCATGTTTTGATTTTCGGTTTTTAGTTTAACCGATCTTGGTTTTCATGAATAGATAGAATCAACAATTTTACATGGTTTAATGTATATTAGATTTGTTCTATATACATGCATGCTTCAACTATTTAAACAAACTTAGTTTGATAGTCTATTTCATGAGTATGGAGTTTTGGTATTTTAACAAAACTTATTTTTGGATTTATTATCAAAAATATTGATATATATCTTTATATGTATATTAGATTATATCCATATACTATATGCTTCAAAGTTATTTCAATTTCATGTTTTTGTATTTGGATGAGTTTTGGACAAAACGATTTTCCATTTCAAAAATCCTAATTTTGGAAAATACGGAATTTGATTTTCGGTAAAATTTCCATAACACAAAAAGAGTTCAAAATGTTTGTAACTTGGTTTGATTTTTACTCAAATAAGTTTGTATTTTAAAGAGAATATAAGAACTTATTTTTGTAGATTTTTAGAGATTTTATGGGATTTATTTGGTAATTAAAAACCCAGTTTTCAAGTCCTGAATTTCTGTCTATCAGGCTCTGGCGGGGGAGCCGGTCGACCGGAGCGGTCGACCGGATGTGCACATGGCCATATCAGTTGGCTAGTCGACTGACTGAAGGCAACCCACTCTCAGGTTGCCTCGATCGACCGGGAGGTCGACCGGCCAGAGAGCCGTTGCTCTCTGGTTCAGGGTCTGGTCGACTGGGCGATCGACCGGAAGGCTCAACGGTCACTTTTTTGACCGTTGACCGGTCGACTGGCCGATCGATCGGAAGGCCATTCGGGCCTAGTCAGCTGCCAACGGACAGATTTTGATTGGGATTATAAATACCCCAATCCTTGTATGTTTTTCACCAAGTTTTAAAGAGCCAAATTTCAGAGCTTCTCTAGTGTTTTATTACAAGTTTTAAAAAGAGTTTTAGAGCTTCAAAGATTTGATCTTCATTTATTTTCAAAGTGTTTTTATTTCAAAGAAAATAGTCTTTTTGGGAATTTATTTTTGGTCTAAAAATTCTATATCTATTTGAAGTTTTCCTAAGTGATTTTCTTTGTTCAAAACACTTTGTTTTCCACACTTGAGCTATCTTGCTATCCTATCTATAGGATCTTTATTTTTGTGGGAAAAGTAGTTTGTGGTTGAGATAGACCACCAAGTTGTAAACTTCCTTCATTGTGATATCCCTCTAGTGAGAGGTGATTAAGTTGATATCTCTCTATTGTGAGGTGATTGTGGAAGTTGTGGTTGGCTCCCTCTAGTGAGAGGTGGAGATTGTGTTTAGCTCCCTCTAGTGTGAGGTGGAGATTGTGTTTAGCTCCCTCTAGTGTGAAGGCGGGGACGTAGAGCTGTGTGCTCGAACCTCGAAACATATCCGTGTGTTAGCGATTGGACCACTTTCTCTTAACTCTCTCTATTACTTTGTGCATCTATTCATATTGCCATATCATATACATACTTGTGTTGTTTGTGTGTGCCTCATTTGTGTTTAACCACGAGAGCTTCATATAGCATCTCAACTCTTATTCAGAGGAATCAAGAGGAGTTAGTCCAGAGCCCTTCACCGGGAATTTGGCTACACTCGTTAGTTACATTAAGTGTGTTGCAATTTAGTTTTAATTTCCGCAATTTGTTCATTAGATTAGCCGTACACCTATTCACCCCCCCTCTAGGTGTACTTTCACTATGCTCTTGGCATGTCTCCACATATGCTCCTTCATGAGTTGGCTAGGATGTGATTAACAACTTTTGTTTGGCCATCTGTTTGCGGGTGTGTCATACTATTGTACTTTAGAGATGTGTCAACTTTCCTCCATAGAGCAGTCCAGAATGTTGTCAAGAATTTGCTGTCTCGATCTGAAACAATGAAACTTGGCACGCCATGCAGTCTCACAATCTCTTGAAAGAACAATTTGCTTACATGTGGTGCATCAGATGTCTTTCGAAAAGGAATAAAATGCGCCAAATTGGAGAATTGACCAACTATCACGAAGATGAAATTCACTCTCTTTTATTTGTGAGGAAGTCCCAACACGAAATTCATGCTCAAATCTTTCTAGGTATCTTCTGCAATAGGCAAAGGTATATACAAGCTCATATTTTGAGCTTGGCTTTTAGCAACTTAATAAACTGAGCAGCTCTTCACAACTGTGGTCATCTCCTTTCCCAATTAGGACCAATAGTATCTTTCTTCAAGACTTCTCATTATCTTGTCTCTGCCAAAATATCCTGCAAATCCGTCTCCGTGCAAGTATCTAATAACTTTTTTCCTCAACGAAGTCCTTGATATACATAACTGGCTTCCTTTGAGAAGAAATTCATCTAAGAAATGAAAATCTTGTGCAGGCTATCGTGATGAAGACTTCTCCCAAATTTCAGCAAAGTCTTCATCTTCTTTGTATTGCTCCTTCAAGCATTTGAACCTAATGATTTGGCTTTGTAATGAGACCAACAATGAAACTCTTCGTCTCAAAGCATCAAAAACTTTGTTATCTACTATAGATTTGTGACGGATCACAAAATTGAACTGCTCAAAGTAGGATGCTCACCTTGCATGCATATTATTTATGTACTTTTGGCTATTGAAGTGTTAGAGTGACTGCTGATCCGAAAACAACACGAAGTCACTAGTTATAAGATATCTCTTCCATAACTTCAATGAACGGTACACTGCATATAATTTCTGTTCATATGTAGACCACTTTTGTAACGGTCCCAGTCTTAATATTATCCATCATTACCATTGTCACTGTTTATCCTTAATCTAATACTAAGATTTCCAATATATTCGGCAGCATTTCTTTTAAACATGGGGCCCACCAAAATATAATGCTTCAATTTCCGCTAGCATCAGCCTACTTATGGGTTCATAACATTTCACGCAATATATATAATCTCGGCATGATTTTATCTACGTCAAGTCTCCAACATTTATTTTAACTAAACCCAGTATGACAATCCATAAATCTACACATTTCTACTCCATTATATCCATAACCCCCATCTCATAAACATGATTCAAAGTCAAGTACTCATTAACACAAACATTTCATAAATTACAATGTATTATAAAAGTTTATAGCATGCATCATCATAGAAAGTTTATAGCATAGGGTAGAATTTTATCCCTCTAAGGTGATGTTAGATCACCACTTTTCTATACTATAGTAGGTTTTTAGAGAAGATAACATAAGCTTAGTGAAGCTTTTTAGCAATTAGAAAGGAAGGAGAAGAATAGTGAGTGAATGAGTGAGAGAGAGTGAGTGAGTGAGTGAGAGAGAGAATAGAGGAGGGGGGACTGTTGGCTGTCCCTTGGCCAGCAGAAAAGAGAAGGAAGGGGGGAGATTTTGGAGAAGGAGAAATGAAGAGAGAGTGTGTGGGTTCAAGTCGACTAATAAGACTAACATTAATTACAGTCAACAAACAAAGAGTGGATATCTTTTTGGATAGGACATACTGACTATAGACTTAGGATAAGTCGACTAGCAACTGTATTAGTCGACTATAGGAAGGGTCAAGTCGACTAATAAGACTAATTACTGTATTTGGTTAAGACTTTTAACAAATATCTAAAAATACACAAAATAGTACAAATTACATTTGTTATCATCAAAATAAACTCCAATAGATATAAATAATTGTTATACATATATCTATTATTTTACTCACTGAGCTTTTGAGCTCACCTTATTATATAAATCACCTTCAGGTATGAATAAAGACAAAGGACTCGCCTAAAGTCAATATAGGGATAGGTGGCAGCTGGAGATCATTTTCACTTTTGACATGTTCCTTCTTATGTGTATATTGTTTAAAAAATACTATGTAAAACTTTCTATAATGATGTATGCTATAAACTTTTGTAATGCATTGTAATGTATGAAATGCTTGTGTTAATGAGTACTTGACTTTGAATCATGTTTATAAGATGGGGGTTATGGATATAATGGAGTAGAAACGTGTAGATTTATGGATTGCCATACTGTATTTGGTTAAAATAAATATTAAAGACTTGACGTAGACAAAACATGCCGAGATTATATATATGCGTGAAATGTTGTGAACCCATAAGTAGGCTGATGCTAGCCAAAATTGAAGCAATGTATTTTGGTGGGCCTCACGTTTAAAAGAAATGCAGCCGAATATATTGGGGATCTCAGTATTAGATTAAAGATAAACAGTGACAATGGTGATGATGGATAATATTAAGACTGGGACCGTTACAGTTGGTATCAAAGCAAAGGTTATAGGTAGAAAGAGAAGGTTAAGTCGGAGGTAGGAAGCAATATAATTGTTAGGCTTAATGTGTATGTATGTGTGAGTACTGTTTATATGATCGACCTTGAATGATTATAGTAAGGTAGTGGGTTTATGTAATAGATTAACTGTGAGTTTAGTGGTAATTAATTATTTCCTCACATCAGAATTGGATTGCCCGCCGTCCTGATTCAGGTGAGTTGACTGAGAGTGCGGGCTCTCAGAAACAGCTACTGGTAGTATGGGACATTGGGGCGAGAGAATACATTGAATTATCTATTGAACCTAAGTTATTCTGAAATATGAAACTTACGGGTAGAATACAACAAAGGAACAAATGAATTGAAAAGCTAAGTGTAAGTGTGTGTATATATATTGCCTTCTTTCTTGTTGTACAATAATAGCTATATATGAGAATATTAATATGAGTTAAGATTGATATGACTCTTTTTTTATATGTAGATGGGGCGACTCTAGCATATATTGGCCGATTTCCAGCTCAGATAGTTCGAGCGCGAGTTAGACCGTAGGTTCCATGGATTGGGATTATGAGTCTGATAAGACCGACCCAGAGATCATATTCTCAACCCCAGACCACATAGACCATGAGGAAATTGAGTCTCATGCGTCTAATGAGCCTGATTTAACCATTATCGATACTGAGAGTTTGGTCAGGGATTCCCTTAATGTAGGAGAAACGGGGGATACGAGTGCAGGGACCCAGAGAGGATTTACTTATAGAGGTCTTTTCTGGGATGCAAAATGAGAAGATGACATGGATTTATACGATGATCTGGACGACTGGTGTTGGGAAGGAGATAAATTACCAGGGGAAGACTCTGAAGAAAGCATAGATGATAGCAGCAGTACCAGTGGGGATCTCAGTATTAGATTAAGGATAAACAATGACAATGGTAATGATGGATAATATTAAGACTGGGACCATTACAACTTTTGCCATGCCTTATTTAACTTTTCATTGAGAAAGGCAATGCGTCTCTTTTTTTTTTTACGAGAGTACTGCTCCAATGCCTACTCTGCAAGCATCACACTCTATCTCAAATACCTTCTCAAAATTTGGAAAAGCTAAGATGGGGGCGTTAGTGAGCTTCTTCTTAATGAGTACAAAAGCTCTTTCAACTTCGTCTGTCCAAATAAAAGGACCCTTTTTCTTCAAACAGTCCATCATAGGCGCTACCAAAGTACTGAAATTGTGAATGCCGGTAGAAGGTGGCTCAACCATAGAAGCTTCTTACTTCAATAGCACTCTTTGATGCGGGCCAATCTCGGATGGCCCTCACTTTCTCCTTGTCTACATGAATCCCTAGCGAATTGATGATGAACCCCAAGAATATCAGGCTCATAGTCATGAAGTTGCATTTCTTCAGGTTGATGTACAACTCATTTGCTTGGAGAACCGTGAACACTTTTCATAAATATTGTAAATGTTTGGCCTTGCTAGAGCTATAAATAAGGATATCATCAAAGTAGACAAAATCATACTTACCCAAGAAAGGTTTAAGCACTTGATTCATCACCCTCATGAAAGTACTTGGTGCATTGGATAATCCAAAAGACATGGCCATCACCTCCCGGCCTAATACGAATCTGGTGGTAGCCGCTCCTCAAATCAATCTTCAAAAACATGCAAGACCCTTCTAATCGATTCAACATATCATCAAGGCGAGGTATTGATCGATATCGGATAGTGATCTTGTTGATGGTTCAGCTGGCCACGCACATGCGCCAACTCCCATCCTTCTTTGGCGTCAAAAAGACCGGTACTGCACATGGACTCATGTTGCCCCTTCTTAATTAGCTTCTCGACCTTCTCCCTTAGAACTTCACTCTCTTTTGGATTCATCCAGTAGTGTGAGAGGTTGGATAGACTTGCTCCGAGATCAGATCAATGTGGTGTTGGATATCCCTTATTGGTGGCAATTTGTCTAGGAAGTGATAAAGACGAGCGACACGGGTTAGATCTCATTCTAGTGCTTACGAACCTTGATGAGATCTCTAGGTAACTATTCAAATTCACGAGTAAGAATGACCCGAATCCATGAGCCAAAAGGAACAACTCGAATTTACGAGCAAATATGAGAAAAAACTCAAGTTTATTGGTTGAAAATTTGATACAAATACAAGAGATTCAAGGGCCTTTTTATAGGCTCAGAATAAGTCATATATTCTATCTATGAAACTAGATTCAAAATAAAGAAAGATAGTTTAAAAAATAAAGAAACAAAAATAAACTACACCAAATCCTAAACTGGTTCAGATATGCTGATATACGCTTGGGTCTGTCGACAACTAAAGGGTGCTGATGACAGTAAGAAAAACTGACAAACCTGCCTTTCTATAAAATATTGTTGACAGGCCAGAAGGGTGTTGTCGACAGGTAAAGTTAAACTGACAAACTCTTACCTTTCTGCAAAACCCTATTGATAGACCAGAAGGGTGTTATCGATAGGTTAAGTTATTTCAGCATGCTGGAGATTGAGCAAAGTTTCATTATATATATAGAACAGATAGAATTTTCAATTTAATACTGCTTGTTCGAAAATTCAAAGTTCCAATAACCATATTAATGCACACATAATTTAATGTTTTCAAATAGTCAATATATATATTTAGAAAATGGCTCCATTATATTTTCAAAATAAAGGTTGAACAGGCATAGGTATCACATCATATTGATTTACATTGTATATATTTGTTATGCAATTATAACCGCTCAGCTATGATAGATTCAAACCAAAATACAGCACTTGTACTATAGTCTTGATAAATTTAGTGTTTCAGTTTGGATAGAAGATCCTGAAGCTGACAACAAATAGCAGAATATGGGCTAAATACTGAAGGAATTAGCACTTAGAATTCCACTGAAACATCCTGGATCTCTACCCAATGTGATTTCACACACGAGTACACAAGATGAATAAATCACAAACACAAGAAGGCACTAAGATTTACATGGTTGAGCTGAACTATGTAGATATTGTATATGTCTTCTTCTTGTGTGTGTTATTTGGTCAACAGTGTGTGTTCGTTCGAGGTGATTGATCTCATGGCATGTTGAGATTGTTGGTGGAGATTCCCTTCCCAACACCTAAATAGACATGTACTCCTACCATAAAGCCATATTCTCTCAAGTATATGTTCGACTCATGAGTTAGACACACAACTCCTGTGTACTTTTTAAGAACACATGTTAATTGGACTAATTTGAAAATATTAGAGAATTTTACTTTATACCTACTATTACATCTATTTTTTTGTTCCTAGCCATAATTGTTGCTATGCATAGAAGCAAAGGTTTCACGTGTCGTGTCTATATTGATGTAGTTGTGTCCATACAACATAGTATAGCAGTAAAATGCTGCCATTCAATGTACATTCAAGAATCTGGTTCATAAACATATGTAAACCAAAAGACTTGAATATTCAATCACCTATTCCTTTACTTTGAAATTATCTATATAGTAAGAATGTAGATGAAGCTAGCTCAGTCCCTCAGCCCCAAGCCTCGCCCATAAAGTAAATGTTGAGGATTAAACCGATGCAAACCTTAATCACACAATGAAGAAGAAGATCAAGACAACAAGATAAAGATTTAGAGAGAATCAATTTCATTTAACCTAGAAACCTACATGCATGTCTCTCCCCTCAACTAACACAATTTTAGTCCAAGCCTCAGCTACAGAACACAACAGCTGAAAATTTTCTATAACTCTCATAGATTACAAAAGACATATATATAGTCCACACACAATTACCATACTCTCATGTAATTGTATTGGATTAAACCCAATCCAAAAACGATATAAAGTCGATAATCATATATACATATGCAGAATATGAGGCATACACCCCAACAGTAAAGTTTAGCAAGGGTTGGATTGTAAAAAGTCCTAGCTTCAAGTCGCAACTATTGCCTATGTTACAAAACAAATATAATAACACAAAACAAAACATAAAACAGGAAGATAGATTATGCAATAATCTGTTTTATCCTCGCTTAGCTTGAATACAACAAGGATTCCAATGAATAAAAAAGAAAAATATTCTGTAGAAATTATGCAAATTTAGGTGCTAAACTTACAATATATACTTCAAAGTTAAACTATGTTGGTCCTGGGACTTTCCTCTATCATGCCATGAAATATATTCCTCATGAACTTTGATGGCATAATTCTATGAGTCATTTGGATTATCTCCTCAACCATATACGACAAAGTAGAATCTCTGATTAATTGAGTATCATGGAACTGAACGTAAATATAGCATTTAATGGAGAGACAATGAACTATTTATCTTGTACACAATGCCAACTGGAATCCAAAGCTTTTGTCAACTTTTGGTCATAATTTCTACTACATTGTCAGACAAGCTACCACCCTATACTGTCACAGAGAATTCACATTAAAAAAATGACCAGTTCAAACTTTAACAATCTAGAGTGACATTGAACAACATAAACAACATGCAAGTACCTACTTTGAATTTTGTTCTACCCCAACTGGGATCTGCGTATACATTCTCCAAAAAAAAAAAAAAAGGAGCAATGCCAGAAGTTATTTTTTGATATTTTCAGAATATATGTATATATTTTGATAATTTTACATTGCCAGAAGTTAATGTACAAATAACACTCTCCTTCAAGTACTTGGAAAAGCTAACTGAAAATCCATTTTTAGCCATGTTAGTTCTGCAGCTTGTTGTGTCTAAAGCATGGATTTTACTCCAATGCAGTACAATCATCACTTACAGTGATGAAAATTATGTTGGGATCTTGTGTGAACAAAATAGTCCCACATTGGCTAGACATGGGGATGGTGTTGGATATATAAGGATTTGAGCTACTTCAAATAGAAAACGAGTCTTTTAGGATGATGCTCCAAATCCTTACAAATGGTATCAGAGCTATGCTCCGAACTTAGTCATGTGTAGGTAGTGTTTGAATTTGGACTACTCCACCAAGTCCTTACAAATTACAAGTGATAGCTTGCAATATTCAGGATTCAATAGTGTATCTAGAATTGAAAATCACTCAAAAAAGAAACAAACAATGCATATAAAATATGAAGGTTAACAAAATAACTGTGTATATTTAAGAGGTTCTCATAGTCCAGCTGGAAAAAAGAAGTTCAAACAACATGTAATTTTTGCTAATTATTAAGGAGAACTTAATCAATTAGTACAGTTCGCATGAGAAGATTTCTTTTTCGAAGATTCTTTAATGAAACAAGAGTGAAAACAAACTAATTAAGGGAGAATTAGGGAATTAATTAGAAATCTTTTGTTCCCTTGTTTGTTTGTTATTTTCTCTTTTTGCCTTTTTGTATTGATCAAAAGGAAAAATAATTCTCTCTTTTACATTCCGTCTTTCACTTTTCTAAGCTCTTGGTATTTCTGCGTTGGATTTACCCTCTCTTTTACGACTAGTTTGAGAATAATTCACATATTCCTTTTGTTGGTTGCACTCTTTGATTCAGAAAGTAGTACATCTCCAATTGTATATACGAGTCATTAGGTCAGGTTGATACCACCCTCATCTCTGTACATATCTATTGATCTTAAGTTATTTAATACAATAACAAAAGGCGAAAAGGGGGCCTAAAGAACTTCCAGTTACAAAAGAAATTATTAGGAAAAAAGAAAGAAAGTCGAATGAAAGATCGTTGCTATAGAAGAATTAAATTTTATGATCTATAATGATAGATTTCTAATTTCAGAGTACAAGAGAACCAACATCTACTTAAACTCTTGTTTTAATTTAAGCTTAAACCCACCACTCCCTTTTTCTTTTCCTGCTAATTATGTCTGTATCTTTATTCTTTTTCCTACTATTGTGTTTATAGAAGGCACTGAAGAAAGCAAGCTTTGAGTCTTACAATGAGAATTCAATTTTCTTGGCCTGTTATTGGTAGCTAGCTAGCTCTATACATGCAGTGTTTGCTACCACTGCATCCAACATCTTAGCCCCCATGCCATATATAGCTCAGGCTCAGTACAGTTATAAAGCATATATATAAACAAAAAGAGTAGCTAATAATTATCCAGAGAATACCTCTAGCCCTTCAGAGATGAATAAATGGACATCCTTCACCACTCTGCCATGCATTTAAAGGCTTGCTACAAAATAACAGAGAATATTGTTAGAGAGAGAGAGAGAGAGTACATGAACATAGAGCAGGCATTTTTTCAGTCATAATTGCAGTGAACAAATTGAATTCTACTATCTTCAAGTGAAATTATAAGAACAACGACTGGTCATTTAAGCAGTTAGAAACCTGTTGCTTTTGAAATCAAGAAATCGATCAAGATCCAAGATGATAATTGATACCTGATTTCGAGTTCTTTGCGACCACCCAATGCTCAGGAGGAATGAGGCGAGATGAAGTTCTCTGAGTTCCGGCAAAATATGCGAGCGAAGAAATTGCAACGTTAACGGAGCTAGAAGAAATAGAAATGTTGAATTCATGTAGCATAATATATATAGAGTTGTGCAAATATGGAGGCATGTATCCTATCATCATATGTAGAGAGCATATCTAAGTTGTCTAAATTACTATAAATTTATTTACATTTGGAACAAAAGATTTGAAACTGAAGATATATATAATTTGATTACATTCTTCTTCTATCCTTTTTGGTTCTCTGTCCAATTAACAAACTCATGCCAAATGCGCGAAAAATTAGTAAGTTGTATTAATGCACTTAATGAAAAGCAAAAAGGAAGAAGAAAAAAACACAAAAAAGAAGAAGAAGGGGAGAGAGAGAGAATCCTCCAGTAACATCTGATCCCAATTGCAAGAAACCCTCACAGTTGTAGTGTGAATCATTCCTTCACATGTCAAGATCCAGCGACGGCTCTTGCTTCTCTTTCCCCCTTGGCGACGGCGATGACGAAGACGAGAAAGTCCCCGACGTTTGGGACCGAACGCTGCTCTCCCCGGATCACCCTCCGAGTCCGCCGGAAAATCCAAATTCACCCCGAACAGCCTCATCCTCTTGGCCGCCGCGGCCTGGGTCTGAACCACAGGCACCGACTCCAACACCATCGGCGCGGCCGCCGCCGCCGCTGAGCCCAGTAATGTTCCATCCTGACCACCACCACTGCTGCCTAATTGCACCGCGGCCTGTTGCTGCTGGCCCACAGCTGATCTAAAAACAAGGTACTGCCCGGCGCCGCCCCCTCCGGCTGCAGCTGCATTGTACAAGTAATTCTGGTGTCGGTGGTGGTGGCCGTCGTAGACGGCAGCAGTTTGGGGGACCAAGATCCTGCCGGCCAACGGGCCGCCGGCACGCGCGAAGGAGACCATGGGATGATGATGTTGGTACTGGTAATTGGAGGGTAGAGGGATTCTTGGGAGGTAGTGGGGCCCGCGAGGGGGGTCGTGGATGATCTCCGGGCGGCGCTTCCAATCGATGAAGAGGCGGTCCTTATCGTCGACGCCGCGGCCAAAGGAGACGGTGTCGCCGGCGTCGAGGCGCTTCTCTTTAACAAAGCGGGACCAGCCCTTGGTCATCACGTAGCTCTGGCTCGAGTTCCAGTACGAGTACCGGAACCGCCACTGTTTCCCCGTCCGGTCCTCGAAGCTGAGGAGGAGGCCCTTTTCATGTGTGGCGGTGTCGAGGGGGAAGTACCTCTCGGCGTGCTGCTTGGGGATCACCAGCCTGTTCAGCTTGCCGACGTCGCTCGGGGTCACCACTTTGTCGAACATGTGCTCTTTCTGAATCTGAGATGATGGTGGGGCTGATGAAGATGCCGCCGCCACCGCCACCGCCGCCGCTGATGATGATGAGGAGGAGGAGGTCGAGATATTGAATGGATGGCGTGTCGCGGGGTCGTCCTGCTCATCGTCTTCGCAGAAACTGTAGCCGTCTCTTCTTGTTCTTCCTCCTCCTCCCTGAGAAAAATCCATATCTGATGCTGCCGCCTACTGAGATGGATCTTGAGATTGAGAGAGATCGAGAGAGCAAAAACACAGTGGAGGTCGGTGGCTTCTTCTTGCTTGACTGGACTAGGCTGAGCCCTAGTCGTGGTTAGAAAGAGTTAGGCGGTTTTCAAGTTGACCCAGGTGATTGATGGCGAGAGAGGAAGAGAGAGGGGGGAATTTGGGTTGTGGAGTCTCTGTTTCTTTCTTTCCTCCACCAACAATCCACTCCCACTGCCCCAGAAGCTTCCTAGAATGAGCCTGCCGATAGATAGAGATGAGAGAGAGTATTTTTGGCTTCCAACCAACGAAAGAAGAGAGAGAGAGAGAGAGAGAGAGAGAGAGAGCAGCTTTGTGAGGGAAAGAGGGAGATGGTAGCCGTGAATTCTCTGATTGGGTCATGTGAGCTGTCCTTTTCACCATTTGAGAGCATATATATATATATATATATATATATATATATATATATATATATATATTTTAAAAGCCCCAAAAAGCCAGTTGCTCTAGACAAACATCAGCTTCTCCTCTAACTCATTTGGCCAATGTGTGTAAAATAAAAAAATAAAAAAATCGTAATTATTTTTATAATATTTGCAACAGGATCTGATATGATATTTTACTTGCTACTTGTGCTGCTTTGTGTGTGGTTGTTGGGCTGTTGTGTGAATATAAAAATAGGGGAAAAGGGTGCGCTTGAGCTAATAAATGTTAATCTATGGTCACAAACTAGCACTCGTATTAGAGTGGAGAGAAATTTTGGGCCATGTTTGGTTTGCGGGGTGATTTGACTGTGGGGGCCAGCATGCGAAGGGTTTCTTGATGGGCCCGCGCTATCAGTTTTCAGAGAGAGAGAGAGAGAGAAGTATCCTACCCACCAGATCCCTGCCAATTTCCTCCCTTTCTCCAAACCCCAAGGGAGACGAGGGGAGAGGAGAGGGTAATATGCCTCGTGTAAAGTTGTGATGTAATATAAAACAAGCTAGTTGAGAAGCCCGCCGCACCAAATTGAGGGTTAGATTATGGGGCAAGGGGTGGGATCTGGTCACCCCAGATAATTAATTATGAACATCTCTCCATTTTTATCACTTCTAGCCACTTGGATTAATAAAATTTTGTATTTTTTAAACTTTTTTTTTTTTTTTTTAAACCAGAATCTTGAAGAAACTTACAAAACAAGGTGACGGGGTCCAATAAAAATATGACGAGGAGGCAGTGTACGTGTTGGAATTAGATGACTCTGAGTTTGGGTCGGATAGCATGCGGATCAGGATCCGAACTAGCCTAGTTGGTTGGGACTGTTTTCACTTAGGGCTTGTTTACTGATATAGGGGATCAAAACAGAAAACAACGAAGCTGTCGACAGTCTATATCAGCTGTCGACAACCTGAAGTTCAGCAGTCGACAACAGTCTCAGCTGTTGTTAACAGACTGGCTTCAACCCACCTTTCCGAGAGTTGGGACTTTACAGTTTGTCAACAGGGGCTTTTTTGCTGTCGACAAGTCTGGTCGTGTCAGCATATCCGACTTTGAACATGAGTCAGTTTTCCAGTCTGACATGAATTTCAATTTGTTTTGTTTTTCTTTTACTTAATTAGGTTACCTATTTATATTAGTATTCTTCTTTATTTATCTATATAAGGTAATTGTATCTTTATTTTTAGTATTGAACTTTTGACAAACAATAAAAATTTAGTTTTCTCTTTAAATTGCTCGTGGATTCGAGTTGTTCATCCTTTGCTCGTGCATTCGAGTGTTTTACCTACCTGGAGTTATCTTTCAGGATTCGTTGGCGCTAAAATGAGATCTAGCTGGTCGTTGTTCGCTTTCTTATTTGCGTCAAGTGGTATCAGCGTATCAGCTACTTTCTAACAATGGCAAAAAACGATGATGGATTGAAAATCCTTTCCACAAGGATGGGCACCTCTAAAGGGGGAGATCAGCGCTCTTAAATCAACCTAGGACAATGTGGTCCAAAAGCTCAAGAGATTGTCCCTCAAGATCGATGATCAAGTTATGACAGATGGTACGTACCGAAGCGAACGTGATCATTCATCAACCAATCGTCCTCCACCACCTCCACCCTTAAATCCACCACAACAACCACAACATCAACCACCTCCACTACAACCACCTCCTCTTCAACCACCACCAAATCAGTCACCTTTGTTACAACCCCCCTTATCAACTACCCTCATATCAGTCACCACCGAGGTATCCTCTGAGAAATCTCCAAACTGATAAATTCTCCAACGAGAAAGAATTGGGCAATCTGATCTATCAATATGATGACTTTGAAGATGAAAATGGAGATGAAGGGATGGCCTGTGAAAGACGGGAAATATTCGCTAAGCCTAATCAAAACAGGAGAGGCGGATTTTCTAACCCTAAAATGGGATCTAGATTTCCTTATCCTAATCATGGAAGGAAGGAGGATACGCAAATTCTAATGAGTATAACATGAAAGTTGGCATTCCTTCTATTAGTGGGAATCTTAATATTGAATCCTTCTTGGATTGAATTTATGATGTAGATAAGCTCTTCGACATGGCTTATATTCTCATGGAGAAGCAAGTCAAGTTTGAGGCGTACAAGCTCAAGAGAGGAGCGGTGATATGATGTGATCAATTGCAAATCAAAAGGAAAGGTCAAGGTAAGCCACCCGTGATGATGTGGAGGCGCATGAACAACTACTTCAAAGTAGATTCCTTCCATCCGACTATCAATAAATTATTTATAATCAATTTGAATATTATCAGCAAGGTACAAGGATTGTCACGAAATATATGGAGGAATTCTATCGTCTAGCATCACGCTACGATTTAGCTATGACGGAGGAGCAACAAGATGCAAAATATATTAGTGGCCTAAAGTATCCTATTCAAGAACGTGTGATCCTTCACGATGTATTCTCCGTTGATGAAGCCCACAATAAAGCATTGAAGGTCGAGAGGTTACAAAGTAGAGCTTCAACTTTCAGGCATTCAAAGCCAATTGAAAAACCAGCAAGTGGCTCAGGAGTTCAATCGAGTTCCACAACAGTTATTTGACCGCCAGCCCGTCAGTCGACCAACACCTGTACATTAGCACCAACAATAATAACCACAGCAGCTGCAAAGAGTAAGGAGAATCCCTACACTAAGATTAGAGTTGGCAAGTATTATAGGTTTGGAGAGCCCGGGCACATGTCCATTGAATGCCCTAAGAGGAAGCAAGTCAATATGATGGATTATGAAGATGACTGAGAGAAAGAGGTTGAGATTAAGGAGCTAAATGATTCAAACTTTGTCGAAGAGTAGGGAGACTCTGTAGCTTGTATTGTTCAGAGATTGTTATGCAACTAGAAAGCCCCTGAGACTACGCAGCGACATCAAATTTTTGCTCAAGGTGTTCAGTTAAGAACATGGTATGCAACCTCACCATTGATAACTTGTGAGAACATCATGTCTAGAGCACTAGTAGATCACTTGAAGGTAGAGATGGAACACATTCTCATCCTTACACTATTGGTTGAATTAAGAAGGGCCCCTTCATCAAGGTAATAGATTTATGTCATGTTCCTATTTCAATTAACAAATTTTTATCAAGATTTGGTTGCTTGTGATGTGGTTGCTGTGGAAGCGTATCATATTCTTTTGGGGAGACCATGATAACATGATGTTGATGCAAACCACAGAGGTAAAATGAACAGCGATATGTTCAATTGGAAGGGCAAAAGAGTTGCCATGAGGCCTATTCCACCTACTCCAAAGTCTACAAAAGAAAAGGAGCCAAAATTCATATCTATATGCAATCGAGGCGAGTTTATGGCGGAATCGAAGGAAATAAAGCAAAGATTTGCTTTAGTGGCTAAAGAAGTTACTCAACTTGTTGAAATTCCCGAGAAGATGGCTGGAAAAGTTTAAAGGAGTTGTCATGATGAGCTTCCAAAAGGATTACCACCCATAAGAAATATCCAACATACTAGTCTACCAAATTTTTCACACTACCAGATGAAACCCAAGGAGAGTGAAGTTTTGAAAGAGAAAGCTGAAGAGTTGATATCCAAAGAACATATTATAAAGAGTATGAGTCCATGCGTCATACCGGCTCTTTAACAACAAAGAAGGATGAGAGTTGGCGCATGTGTAGATAGAGATCACCATTTGCTACAGATTTCTTATATCTTGATTTAATGATATGTTGGATAGATTGGGAGGCTCGTGCATGTTTTCAAAGATTGACCTCAAGAGTGATTATCATCAAATTCGCATTAGGTCAGAAAATGAATGGAAGATAGCTTTCAAGACTCCAAAGGGATTATATGAGTTAATGGTCATGCCCTTTGGATTATCCAATGCGCCTAATACTTTCATGTGATTGATGAATCAAGTGTTGAAACTGTTTCTAGGGAAGTTTGTGGTCGTCTACTTTGATGACATATGACATCCTTATCTACAGTTCGAGTGAGGCTGAACATATACAACATCTATGAGAAGTGTTGATAGTTTTATAAGCCGATGAGTTAAGCATCAATCTAAAGAAGTGTGGTTTTATGATTACTAGTTTGATATTCTTAGAGTTCGTAGTTAGTTCTAAGAGATCCATATGGACAAGGAGAAAATAAGAGCAATACGAGATTGGCCCATCCCTAAAAGTGCCACAGAGGTGAGAAGCTTTTATGGTTTAACTACTTTCTACTAGCATTTCATCTGAAATTTTAGTAGTTTGGTAGCACCTATTATCGATTGCTTGAAGAAAAAAGGTTGTTTTCTATGGACTAAAGCAGCAGATGAGGCATTCACATTAATCAAAGATAAGCTTACCAATGCACACATTTTAGCTTTTCCAGCTTTTGAGAAGGTATTCAATTTAGAGTGTAATGCTTGTGGAGTCAGTATTGGAGCGGTTCTTTTACAATAAAAGAGGCCTATTGCTTTCCTAAGTGAGAAGTTTAATGAAGAAAGGCAAAAGTGGTCTACTTATGAACAAGAGTTATATGTAGTATATCGTTCTTTGAAGACATGGGAGAGTTGTTGGCCCAAAGGCCCATCACTCTTGTTTTGATGATGATTAACTCATATAGTTATAGTACTAATGATCTTGTGTTTATATAGTTTCAGACTTTTTATCAAGATCTTAGTCGGTATTTAACTTCAACAAAAGATTCGAAATCAAGTTTTGAAGCTAGCACGTGTTAATTCAAGAGCTCGCACTTCAAAGATCGCATCAAGTACTCAAGAGGATTCTAACTCATTGGATTAAGGTTTGGACCAAGTGAAATAGGAGAAGAAGATTTTCAAGACTTGAGCCTACTTTGTAAGTGTTAAGATTTTGTAGTTTAGATAAAATATAAAGGATAGATTAGTTATGGATTGCTCAAACTCATATATACACACACAAAATTTATATAGTGTTTTCATAAGAACAGTTTTGATTTTAAAAACCACTGTTGTGATTTTGAGCTTCAAAGTATACATCCTTATATTTCATGATTAGATTTCATTAAATCAAATTTATATGGTTTATATGTATTTTGAATTTCATCTATACACATTGTTGGCTCAAATGTTTAGAAAAATGTATTTGATGTTTCTATATCATGTGTTTGAGTTTTGTATTTATCAAAACTTATTTTAGATCTTATTGTTAAAAATATAGATATTTCATCTTACATGTGTATTGGATCATATCGATACATACTAAGCTTCAAAAGTGTTTAAAATATCTTGTTTTTGTATTTGAAGAAGTTTTGAAAAAATTATTTTTAAATTGAAGATTGTTTTTGAAAAATACGGATTTTTGTTTAGGCTAAATTTCTATATCACAAAAATGGTTCAAAAAGTTTGTAATATGTATTGATTTTTTATCACACATATTTGTACTTCAAAGTATTTTAATGAACTTAATTTTGTAGATTTTATGTGATTTTATGGGATTTTATAGGAGTTTATAAGACCAAGTTTGAATCCTTTATTATACCTGATTGGGCCTTCTGGCGGTCGACTGAGCCAGAAGTCGGTCGACCGGGTGGTCGACCGATGTGCACAGAAACGTGCACAGGCGTTGGCTTGAGGGCCGGTCGATCGGCGGTCGACCGGCCGGAGAGCTTTGCTCTCTAGATCTTACCTCGATCAACCGACTGGTCGACCAACAGGTCAAGACTTGGGTGCGATCGACCGATAACCCCAACGGTCATAAATATTACCGTTGGCCGGTTGACCGGCCGGTCGACCGACAGGTCATCTGGCCTGCAGATTAACCCCAACGGCTATATTTTTGAACTCTATATAGGGGGCTGTTTTGGCTGGTTTTAAACAAGATTTGAAGATTATTTTTGAGCCAGTTTTTTCTAACTTTATTAGAGGTTTTCCAACAAGTTTTAGAGCTTAAATTCTATAACAAAAAGAGTGTTTACAAGAGTGATTCTCTTGTGTTTTTCAAAAATGATTTCTTGAGTTTTTCCTCCACAAATTTATCATAGTTTTTCTCACAAAAGCTTGAGTTTTTCATTACCATATCTATCCTATATGAGCTTTGCTGTGAGAGTGTTTTTGGTGATCAAAGTGTAGAGATCACCAAGTGTTCATCTTTATATTTGAGGAGGCGAACTTGCGGGATCGTGTTGTGACGAGTTCTTGTGAGAGCTCAGTGTAGAGGTGCGGCCTCAGCAAGCTAGTGTGCTTCCGTATGTTGTTCTTGCGGGAACAAGTGAGGGACTTACGGGTCCAAGAGTTCTAGTGTGAACTCGTTGTAGGTGTTGCAGCACCGATTGATCTTGCGGGATTGTTATAGTGGAAATCCTTCATAGTGTTGAAGGCAGGGTAAAGCAAGGGTGCTCGAACCTCGAAATAATTCTCCCGTGTTTGTGATTGCTTATCTCTCTCTCTCTCTCACTTGTGTTTATATATCTTGCATGCTTATATTGTTTATCTCTTTATATGCTTGATATACTTGTGCCAGTTGATAAATGCTTGGGATTATGAGCTCACATTTTATTTAACCAAGAGAGCCATAGTGGCACCTCAACTCTTAATCTAGAGGAATCTTAAGGAGATAGTCCAGAGCCCTTCACTGAGAATTCAGCTACACTTTTTGGTTACACATAGTGTGTTCCAATTGAGTTTTTAATTCCGCATCAATTGCATTAAATTAGCTAGTACACCTATTCACCCCCCTCTAGGTGTATTTCAAGAGCTAATTCATACCTAATGACTTTGTGCTATATTCAGATCATCAATCACTCTAACACTTCAAGAATAAAAAGCACATCAATAAGATGCATGTAAGATGGGCATCTTATTTTAAGAAATTCAATTTTGTGATACAACACAAGTCGAGGATCGATAACAAAATTTCTGATGCATTGAGTAGAATGGCACAATTTTTGGTTACTTTGCAAAGTTGGGTATGATGTCTTGTAGGAGTCATATAAGAAAGATGAAGACTTTGAAGAAATTTAGAAAGACTGTTTAACAAGGCAACCCGTGAAAGACTACATATTATGGGTGATATTCTTTTCAAAGGAAATCGGCTATGTGGTCCAAGGATTTCTTTGCGGGAGAAGGTTATTGGATATTTACATGGAAGCGGGTTTGGAGGGCACTTTGAAAGAGACAAGATGGTGGTTAGTGTTGAAGAGAGATATTATTGGCTGCAATTGGGAAAGACGTAGCTACCATTGTGAGGAGTTGTCCAGTTTGCCAAGTTTCTAAAGGAAAAGCACAAAATATAGGTTTGTATATACCTTTTACCTATTCCTAAAGATATTTGGAAAGGTTTGGGCACCGATTTTTTGTTGAAACTTCCTCGCACGCAAAAAGGTGTGAATTCGATCTTCGTTATGTTAGATTGATTTTTCAAGATGGCACACTTTATTCCTTATCGCAAGACTTCTAATGCACCATACGTGGACAAATTGTTCTTTCAAGAAATTTTGAGATTGCATGGTGTGCTGAGATCCATTTTTTCAGATTGAGATATCAAGTTCTTGGCTACTTTTTGGACTAACTTGTGGCAAAGATTTGATATATCATTGAAGTATAGTAGAACGGCACATTCTCAAACTGATGGATAAACGGAAGTTGTCAATTGGACCTTAGAAAACTTGTGACGGAGCATATGTGGAGACAAATCAAGGTCATGGGATCAACCTTTGTCCCAATCAGAGTTTGCTTACAACAGCACGGTCATGGTTCAATGGATATGTCATCTTTTGCAATTGTCTATCAGAGGATACCTCATCATCTTATAGATTTAGCTCAACTACCAGCTGGGGAGAAGTTTAGTAATGCAGCTAGCACTATGGCCGAACAAGTTGTAGATGTTGAAGTTGAAAAAATCTAATGCAAACTATAAAGTAGCAGCTGACAAAAAGAGGCGAGAGAAACTCTTTGAGGAAGAAGATATGATGATGGTATACTTGAGAAGAGAAAGAATTCCAGTGGAGCATACAGCAAGATGAAGACAAAAAATATGGACTATTCAAGATTGTAAAGAATATTAGTTTTACGCTTATGTTGTATATCTTTCAAGTGATATGGTGATGTCCAAGACAATCAACGTGATGGATCTCTATGAATATCACCCTACCAAGTAGTTATATCTAGACTATAACTCGAGAATAAGTCCTTTTGAAGAGAAAGGGATTGATGTAGCAGATCAAAGCAGAAAACAGCAGAGCTCTCGATAGCCTCCATCAACTGTCGATAGCCTGAAGTTCAGCTATCGACAACAACCTCAATCCCTATCGACAAACTGACTTCAATAGGCTTGCCTGAGAGTTGGAATTATACAGTTTATCGACAGGGGCTTTTTTTTTTAACTGTCGACAGGCCTGGGCATGTCAGCGTATTTGACTCTGAATAAAAGTCAATTTTCCAGTCTGATACGAATTTCAATTTGTTTAGTTTTTCTTTTGTTTAATTACATTTCCTACTTAAATTAGTATTCTTCTTTATTTGCATATATAAGGCCATTTTATCTTTAGTTCTAGTATTGAACTTTTGAAAAACAATAAAATTTTAGTTTTTCTCTTTAAATTGCTCGTGGATTCGAGTTGTTTATCTTTTGCTCGTAGATTCGAGTGTTTTTTCTACCTGGAGCTATCTTTTAGGGTTCATTGGCATTAGAACGAGATATATGGCCTGTTTGTTTCGCCGCAAAACGTCGTAAGTCGTAAAATGAGAATGAAAAATATGAATTGTAATAGGAAAAATATATTGTGTTTTACGGTGTTTGGTTGATAAAGTGAAAGTGTAAATGAAAAAGTATATTATTTTTTACGATGTTTGGTTGGTAAAGTGAAAGTTTAAATGGAAAAATATATTGTGTTTTACGGTGTTTGGTTGGTAGCGTAAAAGTGTAAGTGAAAAAGTTAACCACAAAATTAACTGTAGCAGTGATTTAAATATTATAAATACTATTAAAAAACTACTATTGCAAATTAAATTGTATTAATAAATTTGAGATAAAATATTACTAATCTTAATATTTTATTTATAACAATAATATTAATAAAATATTAGTATAATTAGTAAAATATTACTAAAATATTACTAAATAAATAATATAAAATTTTAAGAAAATCTAAAGAACATTAATAAAATTTTAAGAATACTAATAAAACATAAATATTTAAAATCTTAAGAAAAATAATAAAATATTGTTAAAATATTATAATATTAAAAAATACTTGAAAATTATTATAATATTAAATTTTATTATAATATATAATATAATAAAAATATAAAATTAACAAAGTAAAATATAATTATAATTCAATAATAATGTATTATTATAATATTATTATAATGAATTATTATTATAATATTAACATAATAAAATATTTAAAATCTTCTTCTTCCTCTCCTATTCTTCTTCTCTTCTTCTTCTTTTCTCCCCCTCTCTCAATCTCTCTATTCCTCTCTCCCTTTCTCCATTCTGTCTACCACCACCGGCGGCCGACTCATCGCCGGCGTGGCCGACATGGCCGTCGTGGCTGGCGTGGCCGCAGTGACCGCGTGGCTGCGCGCGCGGTCACACGTAGGGCTGCAACGCTTGCTGCCCTATTTCTCTCTCTCTCTCTCTCATTCTCTCTCTCTACTGGGTATAAACCCAATAACGTACAAAATCGAATGCAAACCCCTTTAACCCAATAACCCGCTACCCAAATCCACTAACCCATTACCCATTTTCATAAGTTATGGGTTTGTATATTGGATCCAAACCCGACCCGTTAAGAGTCCATACCCATTCTTAAACCCAATAAGTGTTCGGGCGGTATCTTGAGCATTCGGAGTCCGATTTGGACGATTCTGGAACCGTTGCGATCGTGGGAAAGAGAGCTACTTTCCCATGAACAGTTTGTTATTGTTTTCATTTTATAAATTATATTTATTCATGTTTAATAGATGATTATATCTATGCCACATGGTTTAGTTACATTTATCACATCACTGGACATTGTTACTTCGTGTACATCTATTATGGTTACGCAATACTGCTACATGTACATTGTCACTATGACACTGACACTATTACCGACCCACTGATACACTCGACACAGTAGTGCATGTCAACATCTGATACGCTACACAGGACACTATCATTTCATGTTCATGACCACTGTTCCATAGATACGCGACACTGATATTTCATGTGCTAGTATCACGTCCCACGGACATTCTAATGCACTGAACACACTAGATACTGTTATTTCATGATGTTCCATGTACATGTCTCACTCTTACATAGATCCTGAGATTCATGACATTATTACTACATGTACGTGAACCACTGAGACACTATTACACTGGATACCGCTACATGGATACTCTATGCACAGTTACTTCATGTTCTTATACCACTATTATATAGACTCATCGGTCACATGCATTGATTGTCTATGTATTCCTGTTACATGGATCATAGATTATATTATTGCTCATGGATATTCTTGTATTTCCGTTATATTGAACACTATTTATATCACATAAATTATTGTTACATGAGTAGTCCATCCTGTATTCTCGTTACATGATTATTTCCCGTTCTAATATTGATATTCTCGTTACAAGACATGTGAGTTGTTGATATGCGATGTGCGGAACTAAGTGCCACGTGGATCCAAGCCACGAGGGCCACCTCTAGAATCCCACATCTATTGTTTCCTATTTTTTGTTTTTCGTTATCTTGTTTTATGCTATCAACAGAGCTCATGTCCTGTTATCATGTTACATGTACCATGTACTGTACTGTGTAGTTAAAGATAATAAAGATAACTTGGGGATAGGAGAGACTTGACGGTTGATTAGATCTTATCGGGTGGATGTACTGGATTCATTTTTATCCCGCTGCAGGGGATGGGAATGCTGCCTACCGATTGTATATAGCTCCATGAGCTCCCGTTTCCCGTTTCGTGCTCCCCTCTTAGCGGAGGGCCCTGGTCTCAGCAGCCAGGGGTCCGTTTAAGGCCGTGATCTCGAGTATGCATGGGATACACATACCGATAAGAGCTCCTCGACCATGGATTTCCAATTAACATAATAAAATGATATAAATAATAGTGACGTTAGGAATACATGTTATTTGGTCACTCTCTTGTTTGGATAATGGTACCCGTATGCCATATCCGGATGGGTTCGACTGGAGTGAGGGCTCTAATATGAGCTGCCAGTGGTATGGGATACTGGAAGAGATTGATTAAAATAGCAGGTGGTACTGATTGTTAGTATTGTATAAATAACATGACTTGCCTGATATATGTATACTATTATTTAGTTGTACTTGTTACTATTCCTGATAATTTATCCACTATCATGTTCCTCATGTTACTTGTATACCTTATTACACTTCCTGATATTTGTTACACGCCATGTTGTAACACACTATTCATGTACATGTATACTCTGCATTGCATATATTCTACTTTATGTATACCTTGCATACATCATTACTGTATATGCACGACATAGTAGTATGGTTATGTTGCATGTTGCACATGTGCATGTTCATTCTATCACGTCACCACTATACAACATTATTTATTATATAAAACTGGAGACTACTGTGGACATGACCCGATGATAACATGCTCGGTGGTGATGGTATTAAAATATGGCATTTTATGTTTCTACTGATTATTAAATTCTTATTATGGTATCACTGATACATAAATATGTATTATATATATTATTGTGCTTGTATTACTATAGTACATATTACTGCCTCCTTCATTCTACCACTCACTAGTTCGCTTTCTAACGACCCTAAGTTTGCATGCCCAAGTTGGAGATCCGATGTATCGTATTATCAGAGAGTTTTTTGGATTCACATAGGAAACTCATCATCGAGACCATTCATAGGTATCTTTGTGATTTATTTTTGTTATCTTATTTACCCTGTTTTCATATCTGTTATGATCACTAACCTCTTTCTGCAAGTATTCTTATACTTATTTATGCTGGACTTATTGTGGGTCTTATATATATTCCCTATACTGAGGCTTAGTATATATACATGAGAGTATCTCCGCTCTGCGTATGTACGTCACCATAATGTCTCCGTATCCGTGGGATCAGGGCGTTACATAGTGGTATCAGAGCCTAGATTTACACCTGGTATGGGTAACCACCTGGGTTAATGCGGGCTCTTACCAACAATACAATCAGATTCAGATTAGAACTCATCTGTATCTGAATTTAGGGATTCCAGCTATGAGTACAAGAATGCCATTTCATTGAAATTCATTCATCAATGCTTTTCTATTCCCTCGTTTCAGTTATCAATCAGAATACTCTGATTTTCTTCTTGCTTTCTCTTCATCCTATGGATTCCAATTCTCTATCTTTGACTCATAACACCAATTCTCCACCCCACTTTCACCAATAATATCTGAGTGCGCAGCGGAATCGTCGTGGACCCGTAACATTTAGGCTTTGAGAGTGTAAACATTATTCTCACACTTGAATTGAAATTTTGAGGACGAAATATTTTGTAAGGTGGGGAGAAATGTAACCCCCTGATTCCTGATGTACGTATCACAGTATCAGTACTCGATACGGTGTATAAAGTTAATTTAACTTTTCTGGTAGTCAGATTGAGCTGATTTTAATTTCAGATATTATTTTTAAATATTTTAGATTTTTTAGAATTTCTGGCATTTTTCTAGATTATTTGGAAAACTCCGTAGTCGGTGTCGATCGATACCGATAATCGGCTCTATGATTTTTAATTAACAAATGAAGTTATATTTTGGGAATCTGCTTTCACCTTATGTCTTAGAATCATATTTCTACGTTAGGGTATTTTTGGATATTTTTCTGAATTTATCAAAAATCTGGCCAAACCGGTGTCGCCCAGTACTGACGACACCTTTCAGGATTTTTAGTTTGCAAAACCAGATTGAATTTCTTCAAATCATTTTCATATTTTGTCTCAGGATAATATTCTCTATTTTCTATAATTTTTGGGAACCGGTCGGAGCTTGTCTAATATTGCCCCAATAAAATAATAATAAAATATTATTTTTATAATCTTTCTTTTTCTTCTCCTTTCTTCCAAACGGCTCTCCACCGCCTTCTTTCCACCACCTTACCACCGCCATCTCTCTCTCTCTCTCTCTCTCTCTCTCTCCTATTTTAAAAGTCTTTCTCCCTCTCTCTCTAATTCTCACCCTAACTCACTCACTCACTCACTCTCTCTCTCTCTCTTCCCCCCTCTCTCTCTTTCTCACTATCTCTCTCTCCCTCACTCTCTCTATTCTCAGCCTGGGAGGCCAGATGGCCGCCAGCAGGCCGTCACGCCACTGGTGGCTATCGCCCCCGGCCAGGCGCCAACGCGCCACCGCGCCCCCGGGCACCACCCCTTTTCTCTCCTTTTTTCCCTTCTTCTTCTTCTTCTTCTTCCTCCTCTCATGTTCTTCTTCTTTTCTTCTTCTTCTTTCTCCCTCTTCTCTCAATCTCTCTATTCCTCTCTCCCTTTCTCCGTTCTGTCTACCACCACCGGTGGCGGACTCGCCGCCAGCGTGGCTGGTGTGGCCGACATGGCCGTCGTGGCCGTCGTGGCCGCACGCAGGGCAGCAACGCTTGCTACCCTGTTCTCTCTCTCTCTCTCTCATTCTCTCTCTATTAGGTATAAACCCAATAACTCACAAACCCGAATGCAAACCCCTTTAACCCAATAAACCGCTACCCAAATCCACTAACCCATTACCAATTTACATAAGTTATGGGTTTGGGTAGTGGATCCAAACCCGACCCGTTAAGAGCCTAAACCCGTTCTTAAACTCAATAAGTGTTCGGGCGGTATCTGGAGCATCCGGAGAGCTACATTCCCATGGACAGTTTGTGAATGTTTTCATTTTATAAATTATATTTATTCATGTTTAATAGATGATTATATATATTCCACATGGTTCAGTTATATCTATTACATCACTGGACATTGTCACTTTGTGTACATCTATTATGGTTACGCAATACTGCTACATATACATTGTCACTATGACACTGTCACCATTACCGACCCACGATACACTGACACAGTAGTGCATTGTTGACACTCAAAAAAAGACAAACTCTTAGACAGCTTTCCAACCGTCTGAACGACGTCTAACTTGTCAGCATTTACAAAAGACAAGTCATAGACAAACTGACGACTAGTTTTTGCCCATCTCTGAGGGACAAATCAGCGACTTGGACTCTACTGATCCAGTGAAACAGACAGTAAGCCCAGATTGTCTTTGAAGAGACCTAAGCAAGTCTAAGATGCTAAGTTAGCTCAACACTTAGCATCGCATGAGCCAAAAGGGATAGCCTCGCTTGAGAGGCCAAGTTTGTCTAGATTTGTCTTGAAGCTCTCCACAGAGAGCTAATTTACAGCTTCGCCTGAAACTAATTCTAACTTCGCTGGAAGCTTTCTTGATAGCTTCACATGAAACTCTTCAAAGCTCCACAGAGAGCTAACTTACAGGTTCGCCTGAAGCTAATTCTAGCTTCGTCGGAAGCTAATTCTAGTTTCGTCGGAAGCTTTCTTGATAGCTTCACATGAAGCTCTTCATAGCTCCACAAAGAGCCTGAAGCTAATCTAGCTTCGCCTGAAGCTAATTATAGCTCCGTCGGAAGCTAATTATAGCTCCGTCGGAAGCTTTCTTGATAGCTTCGCATGAAGCTTTTTATAGCTCCACAGAGAGCTAACTTACAGCTTCTCCGGAAGCTAATTCTAGCTTCGTCGGAAGCTTTCTTGGTAGCTTCTCCTAAGGCTAGCTTCGCATGAGGAAAGTAACCGCCCCACTAAGTTAGTGGGGAGAATTAATTGGTAGTTACACCTATGATCCCTCATTAAGAGAAGCTAATTAAGGAGAATTAATGGGTAGTTACACCCATAATCCCTCATTTAGAGAAGCCAATTAAAAGGAATTAATGGGTAGTTACACCCATGATCCCTCATTAAGAGGAGGCAATTAAGGGATAATTAATGAGTAGTTACACCCATGATCCCTCATTAAGAGGAGCCAATTAAGAAGAATTAATGGGTAGTTACACCCATAATCCCTCATTAAGAGGAGACAATTAAGGGAGAATTAGTGGGTAGTTACACCCATGATCCCTCATTAAGAGGAGGCAATTAAGGAAATCATAACTCCGTATTGAGCCTATAAATAGCCCACTAGTAGGCTAGGCTCAGGGATTTTGAAGAAGTTCAGATCCAGGTGTTGAAGAAATTTAGGTCCGGGCTTGAAGAAATTCAGGTCCAAGAGGCTTTTTGAAGAGCATAAGCTTCTTTGGTGGCTTTAAAGCTTAAGCCAAGAAGAGATCTACTCTCTCGCTTTCAAGAATTCAGAGAATCACTTCTCTAATCCTACAAGGATCAATTCAGGGTGCTAATAACCTAAGATCTTCCTCCCACTCAAGGAATCTCTGGAACCAGGCGAGAAGGAATTCATAAGCAGGAGCATTCAAAGATTGATCGCTCTCATCGTCAATGGGACAAAGTGGTCGTGCGCTGATCGGACTCCCATCGGCACACTTCCCCAGAAATCTCAGAGGAGATCTATTTGTAATTTTCTTTTTCTTTCTATAAAGAAATACTTATAATTTCTCTCCTCGATCTCTTTTTTATAAGTTTTCCACGAACCAATTTTCAATGGAAAATAAGATGGCGACTCCGCTGGGGAAAGCATTCTCCACTGCTGAGAATCAAGTGTTGCAATGCGACGATCAGACCTTCGGGTCTATTACTGAGACGCTGGTCATTCACTTTGACCAAGAGAGGTTTGAACAACTTCTCTCTGGGGGTAGCACAAGCCCCCTATATGTACGCAAGGAGGTCAGCGTAGCCAGAGCCTCTTTGACTAACTCTTGGAAGTAAGTCTCTGTTGAGACAAATAAGGCTCTCTGTAAGCCTGTTATAGCCTCAGGCAAGACTAAACAGACTCTATGTGAGTCTAGCACAGTCTCAGCAGAGACTAACATAGCCACGCGCCAGCATATTAACACTGTGCGCGAAGCTATAAAAGTTCCTTGTGAACCTAAAACAGCCTCTACTAAGGCTATGTGGATTGCAAAAGCTGTAGTCCCATGTGAGGCTAGAGATAGATCTCTTAATTCAGCTTCCTGCGAAGCTAAAATAGTCTCTGACTACAAGACTATTTCAGCTCTTCATAGAGCTAAGCCATGCCTGCCACGCGAGGCTAGGGCTAAAGCACTTTGTGCTAACAGCGAGACTTCTGCGGCCCCACTTACATCATAAGCACTATTGGGCAGTGCTACGCTCGCCGCTGGCGACAAAACCAAAATACTAAGTGCTAAAGATCTTAGTCGCGAAGTTAAAAATAAAGAACCACTGAGTGCTAACAGCGAGGCTATTTCAGCCTCGCTCACAGGAAGAACTCCTCGTAATAGAGCTAAGCTCGCCTTCAAAGGCAGAGCTAAAACAGTAGCTTCACCTTTCGTAGCTACTCTTTCAAGGGAAGCTATCCTAGCTTCACCTATAGCCCAAAAGAAAGTCTTCATGGCTAAGTCCAGGGTTTCTCAACCCAAGCAGGCTAACATCCAGTTTTCCCGCGTCACCGTGTTGGATCAGTTGGACCCAGGTAACGCAGACTTGCAGGATTATCTGAGTAACAAGTGAAAACTCCACCCTGAATAGCCAGTTCACATCTCGCCATCTCAATATGGATAAGCGGGGTGTCAACTTGTGACGGTATATTCTGTCCACTATTGTTTGGGACCAATCCTCACAACTCCTCTAAGTCAACAATCGGTGTTCAACCGGTTGTCAGTTCAAACTTCTGAGAGACCCAAGTCTCGAAAGAAAAAGACAGTGAAGGTGCCTCACCTTGCAGCTACCTCTGTCAACATAATAAGAAGAGGAAGGGATCTACTATGATCTCAAAGAAGGAAACAGGGGGTTCGTACTCTCTCATCCAGTTCTTTAGGTCCTGACTATACCCCGGCTTAGGTCAGATTCTGGTCGAACAAAAGGGTGCCTTTCAAGGTACAATACCCTATAATTATGGACAACCTTCTTCTTCAGAAGCTATGTTGCCAGAAGCATTGAAACACCAATTCTAATAGTCCGATGATGAAGAAGAAGCCAGCAGCTACGCTTCTTCTGCCACATCAGCTCTGTGCAGGCAAGGTTTGTATCAGCCAACATGACTGACAACAACAATGATGATGATCTCCGTCATCGCATGGAGGCACAGGAGCAGACTTCCAAGGCCCAGTAAGAAGCCTTAGACAATATCCAACAAATATTGGTTCAGCTCCTAACAAACCAGAAGAATGATAACACGACCGGTAGTAATCACAAAAATCAGGAGAATAACAACAATGAACCTCCCAAGACCGATCATTCAAAGGAGAGCTCTTCAATCGATGCCAAAGTGATCAAAGGCATTCAAGCTCAGATCACATCCCTGGCCCAAAGGGATGAACTGAAGAAAGTAGGGGCAGTCCGTCCTTACCCTTGGTTTGGGATTCAATCCCATATCCGCCAATGTCGCACTCGTATGATGGCAAGAGCTCACCAAATTAGCATATTTACTACTTCTGATCGCAAACCGGTAATATAGTAGGTAATGATGCTATTATGGCCAGACTGTTCATTGACACCCTCAAGGGGGTAGCCTTTAGTTAGTTCAGGAGTCTTCCCGCGAACTCCATCAATTCCTAGCTTGACTTGAAAACCTGATTCCTCTCCCGATTCTACAAGGATGATACCGAGGTGACCATGGACACACTCCTTTCGGCAGTCCAGAAATGAGGAGAATCTGTACAGAATTACATAGAGAGATTCCGCAATCTCTCTCTCATGTGCCCTGCAGGTATGCCTTTGTCATATTGCTTCAGACGTATAGGCATAACTTTCTCGATAAAGTGGAAGTTCGCATGGACGCCGTCAAAGCCCACACTTGGAAGGAGCTTATTGAACAAGCCGAGATAGCTGAAAAATCAGCTAAAAAGCTTGAGACCCCCAAAAGCAGGTGGGGAATCAACAACAAAAGTTATGACACGGCTGAATCTTCTGATACATCAGTATTGGAAGAAGGGTGATTCCAACAGAACTTTGAGTATCAAAGACAATACTCCTTCAAAGATGAGCATGTGGTGACACTTTTTCACTTGCTCAACAAAAGCAATAAGCTCAAGCTGCCAGAGGCTAGACGTTCAGACGAAGTGGGACAAACGAACAATCCCAAATATTATTTTTTCCATGGGATGGTTCATCATCCTACTTGCAGGTGTAATATCCATAAGGACAAAATTCAAGCACTGATTAAAGCAGGTGTTTTGACTCTGAAGTCGGAACATAAAAAGGCCATTGCCTAACTCCTATCCTGAAAGGGAGCATGGAGGTAGTCAACTCTACTTTCAAAAGCCATGGGTCTTATCCCATCAATGGTTAAAGTAATAGGACTCAAGCCAGTCCAAAGCTAAAGGCAAGCCTTGCAATGTCTCTCGCAGTAGATGACACCGCACCAGCAACTCCTCTTAGCAGCCCTGAAGAGGAGACAACCGTCTAAACTGCTATTTGATAGCCGACAAGTACTAGGTCTGGCAAATAACTTGTGACAGTACAACTAGACCCCGACGAGACACAATAGCCAACGATGTCAAAAAATACGCAGGGGGTTGTAATATGTCATTCCACCATTCAAATGAGGACAACCTTTTATAGTAGAGGCAGTCTACTCGAGTGAAGCTTATCGCCTAGCGAATCCAAACGGTGACACACTCCTAATGCCAATCGACGACAAGTGCTATCCATGATCACGTTAACACTATACCTCTGATCAAAGAAGTACTATACATGATCATGTTAACATTACACCTCTGATCATCAAGTCAGACTCGTCTTACTGTTTCATCTCCTCAAGGAGTCCCTTTCCACAGGTGGAATCAATTTCAACAGTCTCTGCATTCTTCTTTCGACAAATCAATTCGGCTTCACGATGATCTTGAATGAGCCGAATTCATCGAAGAAAGTTCGTGATGCATCCTTGCAGGACCTTTCTAATGTTTCCACATTCATGTTCAGATTCGATGATCAGTTGTGATTAAAGTCTTGATTATAACGAATAAAAGTGAAACTCCACGAGGAATCTTGACTTACTCGATATATTTCCTGTGAAGTTTGTACTCCATATCTAAACATGAAGATCAGCTGAGAACCAAAGTTTTGATGAACAAATGTTGACGCTCCACGAGAAATTTCGATCTACCCGACAAATTTCCCATGAAGTTAAGACTTAACTCTTTAATCCCTAGAGAGATTTTAGAGGTCACCAGTGGAATACAAAAATGTTCTTTTTATGTGACACGATCTGAAGCCTTCGATGAATAAGGCTAGAGGAAAACATTGGCTTCTAAGCCCAATATAAAATTCTCAACAACTCATCATGCTGAGGGGAATAGCATGGCTAGCCCAACTTAAATGGTAGTTGGTAAAGGCATTCCTAAACCGTTGACAGCTGAGGATTTGCTAAAAATCCTAAGTGACCTGATCTCACTTTTTCCACCAAGTCCCTTACCAATTCTCGTCCATGGAATGGTAGGACCACAAAATTGTATTCATTTTCCCAAAAACAGATCACAACTGTCATGCTTAAAGCTCAAGTCTCTGACAGTAAAACTTTTTCCTGGTGAATCTTGCTAATATCCCTAGCAGGGCAAACCCCACTTGTCATTCTCTTCAATAGAATGAGAGGTCCACTCAAATTCTTGATATGTTCAAACACCTCTAACAGTAAACGAATCCTTGTCAAATTAACATCACACCTCTGACAAGTTGCTTTACAAATTTTCAAGTGGAGAAGCTGTCACGATCACTTCTGACAAAATCTCCTTTCAAATTCCCCAGCAAGGGATTTGGTTGTTACGTTAATGATTACCTCTGACAATTTTTTAGGGAATAATCTCTTCCCTACCGAATCCCCACAGAGTTCTTTCTGTCATGTTAATGATTACCTCTGACATATAATCTCTTATGGGATTCATTTTCTAACTCCCCACGAGTTTCTGGTAGACTCCCCTCAAAGTCTTTTATTTCCCTTTCAAGTCCCCAATGGACTCTCTTGGTTGTCACGTTAACAATATACCTCTGACAATTTCTTCCAAATGAAATCCAAAGGAGATATCAATTTTCCCACGGAGTTTATGATCTTTCCCCCGGGAAATTCTTTATTTTTACCGTCACGTCCAGTTTATCACCTCGAACGGTAGAAATCCAGAGCTTGGTGATTTCTCAATCGGTTATGTCCATGTTACCTCTGAACCGACAGATAACCAAATCTCAACTTCCAATCCGATTTGGACTACTCCTTTGCCGTGATGTCCAGTTTTTCATCTCTGAACGGCAGGGCTCTGAGTCTAGCAACTTCCAATCGGTTATGTTACCTCTGAACTGACGAGTGCCTAGATCTCTCCCTTTTATGGTACTCTAACTGTCATCTCCAGTCAACCACCTCTGAACAGATGAGTCCATAACTTTGTTCGCCTTCTCCTGTCAGGGCCGGGAGTTCTTGCTGTCATGTTAATACGACTACCTTTGAACAGCGAATTGTGAGCCTAATGTCTCTTAGTTGGTCATGTCCATAATACCTCTGAACCGACGGGTGCCCAGATCCAATTCTCCCTTGCAGTCCCTAGTGGGCTACCTGCTAAGTTAATGTGACTACCTCTGGTAGCGGATTCAGAGTTAGGGTGTCTTAGTCTATCATGTCCACTTTGTCAACTCTGAAGAGACGGGTCCCTAAAATCGAATTCACCACCATTCTTTGTCGTCATGTCCAGATCATCACCTCTGAATGACAAAATTTTGAGTTTGGTAGCTTCTCAATCGGTCATGTCCAGATAATCACCTCTCAACCGACAGATAGCCAAGTCTACACTTTTCGTTTACTTTTATGTCCAGTTCGTCACCTCTGAACAGTAAACATTTCGAGTTTGGTAATTTCTAATCGGTCATGTCCAGTCAATCACCTCTGAACCGACAGATAGCCAAGTCTCTACTTTTAGTTTACTGTTATGTCCAGTTTGTCACCTCTGAACAGTAAACACTCTGAGTTTGATAATTTCTAATTGGTTATGTCCAGTACGTCACCTCTGAACCGATGAATATCCAATCTCACCTTTCTTTGTTATTATGTCCAGTTCGTTACCTCTGAACAACAAGGCTTCATCTCTGGTGATTCTTAATCAGTCATGTCCAGCTCATCACCTCTGAACTGACAGGTACCCAAATCTAACTTTCTAGTCCGATTGGGACTCTTCTCGCTGTTATGTCTAGTTTATCATCTCTAAACAGCGAACCCTCTTTTCTAGCGATTCTGAATATGTTATGTCCACATTACCTCTGAACAGATGGATTCCTGGATCTGCTCCCCTTTGTCCCTTGTGAGTTCTCATACCCAGACTGATTTTATCACGTTCCTTACCTCTGAATAATTTTTAGTCAAAGTTCTAATTTCTTTAGGGAATTCTACTTGGTGAATGCTCTCCCTTTTGAACACCCGAGGTAATTTAAAGTATTTCGAAATCCAAACCATCCAATTGCAAATTTACGAAAACTTTGAAGGGGGTCTTGTTGACACTCAAAAAAAGACAAACTCTCAGGCAGCTTTCCAACCAGTCTGTACGACGTCTAACTTGTCAGCATTTACAAAAGACAAGTCACAGACAAGCTGACGACCAGTTTTTGCCCATCTCTGAAGGACAAATCAGCGACTTGGACTCTACTGATTCAGTAAAACAGACAGTAAGTCAAGATTGTCTTTGAAGAGACCTAAGCAGGCCTAAGATGCTAAGTTAGCTCAACGCTTAGCATCGCATGAGCCAAAAGGGATAGCCTCGCCTGAGAGGCTAAGTTTGTCTAGATTCGCCTTGAAGCTCTCCACAGAGAGCTAACTTACAGCTTCGCCGCAAGCTAATTCTAGCTTCGCCGAAAGCTTTCTTGATAGCTTCACATGAAGCTCTTCAAAGCTCCACAGAAAGCTAACTTATAGCTTCGCTTGAAGCTAATTCTAGCTTCGTCGGAAGCTAATTCTAGCTTCGTCGGAAGCTTTCTTGATAGCTTCACATGAAGCTCTTCATAGCTCCACAAAGAGCTAACTTACAACTTCGCTTGAAGCTAATCTAGCTTCGCCTGAAGCTAATTATAACTTTGTCGGAAGCTTTCTTGATAGCTTCGCATGAAGCTTTTCATAGCTCCACAGAGAGCTACTTACAGCTTCTTCGGAAGCTAATTCTAGCTTCGCCGGAAGCTTTCTGGATAGCTTCTCCTGAGGCTAGCTCCGCGTGAGAAAAGTAACCGCCCCACTAAGTTAGTGGGGAGAATTAATGGGTAGTTACACCCATGATCTCTCATTAAGAGGAGGCAATTAAGAGGAATTAATAGGTACTTACACCCATGATCCCTTATTAAGAGGAGGCAATTAAGGGAGAATTAATGGGTAGTTACACCCATGATCCCTCATTAAGAGGAGGGAATTAAGGGGATCATAACTCCCTATTGAGCCTATAAATAGCCCACTAGTAGGCTAGGCTCAGGGACTTTGAAGAAATTTAGGTCCAGGTCTTTAAGAAATTCAGGTCCGGGGCTTGAAGAAATTCAAGTCCAAGAGGTTTTTTGAAGAGCATAAGCTTCTTTGGTGGCTTTAAAGCTTAGCCAATAACAGATCTACTCTCTCGCTTCTAAGAATTCAGATAATCACTTCTCTAATCCTACAAGGATCAATTCAGGGTGCTAATACCCTAAGATCTTCCTCTCTCTCAAGGAATCTCTGGAGCCAGGTGAGAAGGAATTCCTAAGCAAAAGCATTCAAGATTGATCGCACGCATCGTCAACGGGACAAAGTGGTCGCGCGCTGATCAGACTCCCACCGACACACTTCCCCAGAAATCTCAGAGGAGATCTACTTGTAATTTTCTTTTTCTTTGTATAAAGAAATACTTGTAATTTCGCTCCTCGATCTCTTTTTTGTAAGTTTTCCACGAACCAATTTTCAATGGAAAACATGCATGTCAACATCTGATAGACTACACATGACACTATCATTTCATGTTCATGACCATTGTTCCATGGATACGCGACACTGATATTTCATGTGCTAGTATCACCGTCCTACGGACATTCTAATGCACTGAACGCACTAGATACCTTTATTTCATGATGTTCCATGTACATGTCTCTCTTACATAGATCCTCAGATTCATGAAATTATTACTGCATGTTCGTGAACCACTGATACACTGAGACGCTATTATATTGGATACCGCTACATGGATACTCTGTGCATAGTTACTTCACGTTCTTACACCACTGTTATATAGACTCACCGGTCTATATGCATTGATTGTCTATGTATTCCTGTTACAAGGATCATGGATTATATTATTGCTCATTGATATTCTTGTATTCTCGTTATATTGAACACTGTTTATTTCACATGAATTATTGTTACATGAGTAGTCCGTCCTGTATTCTCGTTACATGATTATTTCCCGTTCTGATATTGATATTCTCGTTACTGGACATGTGAGTTGTTGATATGCGATGTGTGGAACTAAGTGCCACGTGGATCCAAGCCACGGGGGCCACCTCTAGAATCCCACATCTATTGTTTCTTGTTTTCCGTTTCTCGTTATCTTGTTTTATGCTATCAACAGAGCTCATGTCCTGTTATTATGTTACATGTACCATGTATTGTACTGTGTAGTTAAAGATAATAAAGATAACTTGGGGATGAGAGAGACTTGACGGTTGATTAGATCTTATCGGGTGGATGTACTGGATTCATTTTTATCCCACTGCAGGGGATGGAATGCTGCCTACTGATTGTATATAGCTCCATGAGCTCTCGTTTCCCGTTTCGTGCTTCCCTCTTAGCGGAGGGCCCTGGTCTCAGCAGCCAGGGGTCCATTTAAGACCGTGATCTCGAGTATGCACGGGATACACCTACCCGATAAGAGCTCCTCGACCATTGGATTTCCAATTAACATAATAAAATGATATAAATAATAGTGACGTCAGGAATACATGTTATTTGGTCACTCTCTCGTTTGGATAATGGTACCCATATGCCATATCCGGATGGGTTCGACTGGAGTGAGGGCTCTAATATGAACTGCCAGTGGTATGGGACACTAGAAGAGATTGATTAAAATATTAAGTGGTACTGATTGTTAGTATTGTATAAATAACATGACTTGCCTAATATATGTATACTATTGTTTAGTTGTACTTGTTACTATTCCTGATAATTTATCCACTATCATGTTCCTCATATTACCTGTATACCTTGTTCCACTTCCTGATATTTGTTACACTCCATGTGGTAACACACTATTCGCCGGCCAGCCCAGCTGGCCGGCCACAGCGCGCGCAGCAGCAACGTCTTTGCTGCGCTGCTGCCGCCGTTGTTGTGATGGGTTTCACAACCCTTAACGGGTCGTGAACCCAAACCCAAAACCAAAACCCAAACCCCTTTAACCAATAAACCCATTTACCCATTACTTAAGCTATGGTTTTGGGTATTGGATCCAAACCTGACCCGTTAAGAGCCCAAACCCGTTCTTAAACCCAATAAGGTAAACTTTCATAAAAGCCCCCGTTAATTCTATTTGTTGCATTTTTATTCTTATAAATACATATTAAATTTTTTTTATTTGGTTTCTAGCGTTCGGGCAATATTTGGAGCATCCGGTGTCCGATCTGGACGATTTTGGAACCGTTGCGATCGTGAGAAAGAAAGCTACCTTCCCATGACCAGTTTTGTGAGTGTTTTTCTTTTATAAATTATATTTTTCATCTTTAGTGAACTTGATTGATTGCCTTATTTAATAAATCTTGATTATCGGTAAATCATTATAATTATTGTTTAGTAAGATGTAATTGTTGGTAAATCCCTGTAATTAAACCATACATGATTATTATTGAAATATAATTAAATCATACATGATTGTTATTTAAATATAATAAATAACATAATCATACTTTATTTTCTTACCTGATTTATTATAAAATGTATGGATATATATATGGATGATTGATTACATAGGAGACTCATCATCGAGACCATTTATAGGTGTCTTTGTGATTTATTTATGTTAGCTTATTTATCCATGTTTTCATATCTGTTATGATCACTAACCTCTTTCTGCAGGTATTCTTGTACTTATTTATGTGGACTTATTGTGGATCGTATATATATATTCCCTATACTGAGGCTTAGCGTATATACATGAGAGTATCTCCGCTCTGCGTATGTATGTCGTTATAACGTCTCTGTATCCGTGGGATCGGGGCGTTACAGGTAATTCTTACTTTCTTTCTTTAAATTTTTTTCCTAATAAAGTTACCATCTGTGTAACTGTGACCTTAAATCAGAAACTGTGACTTTGATCGCAGTACTTATTATCTACATATGACTGCGACCTTCATCGCAGTATAATAATAATTTAATGACATGATATTATTATATTCATGATGGTAGGAGAGACAAGAAATTTTATATTAATAATGCATTATATTCCTGGTGGCCTATATTTATAATCTTTTAATGCTTGTTTCATCTAATTTTGATAGGACGGTGTTGTATCTAAAAGAAGTGATCTCGAAAAATATTTCATAAAATAAACTGAAAGATTGGAATAATTACACACAGTATATGTTATTCTCGATCAATCACAAATACAGTGCAGATGATACTGGATTCCACTGGAACCTACTAGTTTTTTATTGCCAAACACAAGAGAGGATTTTTTTACAACTCTTTGCTTCTTGTGGATAAATCCAGCAGTATCTTAAAACTATATCAGTCTGATGCTAGAATCATGGTAACTCATCTTGATCATACTGATTTTTTTTATTTTGGATTCAATTGTATTAAAACTAAATGTTATTTTTCACTTTTGTAATGCAGAAAGAAAAACTATTAAAATATTTGAAGATGATTTCAATAAAAGATGAAGAAATATTATATTAATTATGCAAAATGTTTCCAATAAGCTAACAGATAAATTTAATTTGTAAGATTTGTCAATTTCATTTCTTATTGTAGAAAAATTAATCTCAAATTTAATTATTTTTCATATTTCTACAGTATGAATTGCGCTATATATGTATGTAAATACATTGAGTATACAGCATATGATGTGTTTTCATCAGTTGATACTGTAAGTGATGCGGCTGTATAGAAAATGAGAGGCGAAATTGCATAAATGTTACACCTAGACAAGGCAAAAGTTGGGATGAAAAGACTGAAATGATTAAAAAAATGCAATATGAAGATTGACATGTAAGAATTTTTTGTATTATAAATGTACACTGTACAAAAATTAATGAATGTATTATTTAATGAATTATTTTGTACATCTTTTGCACTGGTAATAAGAATTGTGACTAAGATCGTAGTTATTTATAAATCAAATATTTTTTATTAAGTGGATCTGTTGGACAATAACTATTGCCATTTTACATGAACTCCGATTATACCGCATTATATACTCATAAATATTATATTCTCATTGTACATCAGAAATACGACACAGGTCGCAGTACACAGAGTATATAAAAATTGCTCTCATTAAGCACTGCGATCTTAGTCGCGGTCTTTATTATTGATACACACTTTACAACATTTTCTTAGGTTTATAAATTGTGACAAAGGTCGCATTCCTAACATTCATATATTATGAAACTAGAATAGGAAGGGACTATGATCGCAGTCCTCGTATATTGTATATGTTACTATCTTATATTTTGATTGCGACTCAAGTCACAGTCAGTAAAATCATGTCTAACACGATGTTGAGTCGCAATCAGTAAATCATATCTACCACGATGTTGCGACATAGTCACCGTCCTCACTAAACAATAGTAAAAATCAATAGAGATACAGTAAAGTGATGAAACATAATAAAATTAAATATCTTAAAAGAAAAAGTCAATAAAAGTTAATTTGTAATTCATATCATAAAAAATCTAAAAAATTAGTCTTGAAGTCCTCCCGCCATAAATGCTTCAATTTAAAAATTGAATGCTTTTTTATCCAATTTTCGAAATCTCTATCGTCACCTATAATACTTATTCTTACTGTTCACATCATTTAAAAATATTAGCCCTTTGGACTCCGTGTAAGTATTATATATTAAAGATCTCATTTCTAAAAAATCAACAGTCACAATTTGCTTTCTAAACTTCTTTACGCATTTTATCATTGAAACATGCTTTCTCATCTTCTTCCTCTAAATGCAACAAGTCTTCTGATGATGAAAGCAAGATTTATTCCAACATATCCTCTCGAAACGGATCGGAGAAAAAGCTCGATATCGATGACTCATTCTAAGAGTTCATTGATGAACAAAAATACCCATCAAAAGAGGAGAAAAGTAAGAAGGAGATCGAGGGGGTCGACAAGGATGAAGAGGACGAAAGCGAGTAGGAAGAAGAAGATCAGGAGAACGAAGACGACGATTCTGATTATGATGGTGATGACGAGGACACTAGGATTATTTTGTTCTTTTCAAAATCACTTTCAATTGTCTTCTTTCTAGGGCTTATAATGCCCTTTTTGTAAGATCTCTTTCTGACCAGATTATGCATAAATAAAATTTTCTTCTTTTTTAAATTTTACTTTCATGCTTTTTAAATACATATACAAGTATGTATCCTCAATGATTTTTAATTCACAGTGACCTTTGAATGGTTTTATAAATACTACTAAAATGGTCGTAGACATAATATATTAATTGCAATTTATGTCATCATACGATTAGAAATATAATCATTTACCACAGAGCAATGTAATTTTTATTAAGAAGTTAAGTATGATTGCACTATGTGATTTTAAATGAAATTCTCATTTTGCATAAAGACTACGACCAAGGTCGTAGTGAACAATAATATATAAAACTATATTAATGCACATGTCAAAATTTTCTGATCTAAAAGTTGAATAATATGATTTCAAAAAATCAAAAAATGAGTTGAAATATATCCTATCAAGTAAATAGGGTTGCAGTCTTCAGTTAAATATATCCTCTCAAGTAAATACTGCTACTTGATCGCAATCCAGAATTAACTATATTTATATGTGATATGCTGATCATAGTCGCAGTCTTAATAAAAAACTCTTCAGTTAAATATATTATATCAAGTAAAATATCGATTGAGGTCACATTCCATAATAAACTATAATGATACATGTAACTGTGACTATGGTCGTAATCCTAACTAAACAATTTAGTCGGAGTATATTCAATCAAGTTAAAAACTGTGATCATGGCTGTAATTCAAAAGTGTACAACATCAGCAGCTGATACTGCGATCATGGTCGCAGTATTCTCAAAACAGAAAATTTCACTATATTCAAACAATTAAAAATTGCGACTATAGACAATGTGTGTAACAAAAGTACATAGTTTTTATTGTATTAAAACTGTGACAACAGTCGCAGTGAAGAACAAATAAAAAAATATTAAGTAAATTGTGACTATGGTCGCAGTTCAGTGAGATCCTTTCTATATTTATACCGCGACCTTGGTCGCATTCCTCACAAAACGATAAAGATCGATACTGAAAGTTCTGTGAAAAGAAATAATTTACATCATATTTAAGTAACATATGCCATATATATGAATTATACAAGATACAATTCATTTCAAAATATTCTTAGTAAAATACCTCATGCTTCCTTCTAAGTTGCTATAATCTACTATTATTTTTTCTGCGAATAAAAAACAAAAAACGTCAATCATGTGATAATGAAAAAAATATGCATAGCAAAAATAAAAAATGTTGTAAATATTTGAAACAACAAATTAAAATGCATATGATATAAGAGAAAGGTGTCATACCAATGATGGACAACCAGTCCTATTATGGCCCAATTGTTGACAGTTTTCACATTTATGCTTCTTTACCTCCTTCTATGATAGAGAATCTTTAAAATCAGAGTTTATCTTGGATGCACTTTTGGCCTTCCTTTGTAGACACAGGACCAAAAGATCACAGATTGTTATTTCTTCACCATTTCTCAATACCCCCACCGAAGCATTAGACCCAACATTAATTTCACTCTGTGATGATAAATTATTCAGTATCTTCGATTTGAAGTCCATACTAGTTTCTATAGTGAATCCTTCCAACACACCATCCAAGTTGGAAAGATGGATATCCGAATCAGATATCATTTCAAAATTACATTAAATTTGAATTGAAGTGACCACAATCTTAAAGTTCCTCACAAATCTGTATTACCTTTATTTTGACACATTTTCATAGCATTTTCAATTCTAACATTCTTGAATCAAGCATCCAATCCTCTATAGTATATAAGATTCTAAAATATAAGTAACATGATTGCGCCATAAAATGCACATAATATATTTACAAACGACTCCTCAGTTTCAATAAGACACAACTACACATAACATAAAGCTTACCGCAAATCTTATAACTGACTTTGTCCCATTTATCTTTAGATTCAGAAAAGTCACCAATCGAATAAGTTTTTCTTGAGCTTTTATTTTTTAACTCTTTGAAAAATAGTGCCATTAAAACTGCTCATTCTTTTTGAAATAACTTCAAATCTTTCTAGTATAAAACTTCGCAACTTGTATCTCATTTGAATTTGAGGTACAAGTAGGCACATAATCAAACACAGGAAGTCTTCTTGAGATTCAGATCAATGACGAGCAGTGAAAGCTTTATCATATTGGTTGACAACTCAATAAGTTTTTTGTTTGCATTCACGACCCATCAAAAAAAAATTAATACTCTCCGACCTTTGACTACTTTTCATTTCCGCTCAAAAAATGTCCTTCAGATAAGCATCCACCCAATATGTTCATAATCTGTACATTTTTACCAACCAACTATCTTCTTCTTCATCTATATCATATGTTTACTTCATCACTCTCCAACATTCCTCACATGTACTTGTATCACGAGAGAAATACTAAACATTGAAATCATGAAAAATCATCTTCATATTTGTTCATCAAGGAAATTTGTTTCTCGACAATATGTTTTCTTATATGCCAAACAAAAACCGGTGCCGAGAATTAGGTTAAATTATCTTGATAGCACCACCTATCTGGGCATCTGATCGGTAATGATCGCCTTTGGTGCAACTCTGTACATGCATTTGAGTTATTTCTTGAAAAGCCAAACAAGTGTATTCCTTTACTTATCTGTAAGTAATACACAACGAAATAAAATAGATTACTGATGACGATTCACTCTTGTGAACGGAGCGAAAGGTAGGTCTAATGATTATTTTTTGTATGTTGTGTCAAACACTACTATGTCAGAAAAACTTAAATAAGATCTTACACCGTTTGTCGGCCCAAAAGATACTTCTTAGTGTGCCTGCATGATCAACCACACTGATTGTATCTCAATATTTGCACATTTATCCTTGATTATTCTTGATTTAAACTTTATTATTTAACCCTCTTTTTGATTATGGTGTGTAGTTACAAAAATATGGATAGAAGAAGTTTCTATTTTATCCCTAATTCTATCTAAATTTGAATTTCAATTTAAATCAATTTGAAATCAAGAAGAAGAAACGATAAATCATCATCTTTATAATTCAAATTCAAAATTAGAAGATCTATTTCTAAAAGATGGATGGGATAAAGCTATCCTAATTGGAGATAAGAAGGAGAATTTAAATTTAAATTCAGATTAGGGAATAACTTGCTTACCAAGTTATCTAGAAATAGATATTATCTTCATATCCAGCATTCAAATGAAGACTCCGAGGATAAATCTCCAGATGGACGAACAAGATGAAGCCACGCAAAAAAACGCGTACCCATCCGCCCCTATTTTGCCGCTTTTTTCGCGGCTTTCTGGTGGACTCCCTGGTGGCGGTTGGGTGTAAGTTTTGGATTGGGACTATATTTTCTATTTCCCCTACAATTAGTACACTGGAGACAGCAGCAGAGGGTATCTCAAAATTAGAGATCAAAGTTTAGGGTCTTTAGTTTTTTTTCTTCCAAATTGTAGTTTATTTTTTAGAATTTAGTTCAAGAGTGATTTGCAAAGAACGAAGAGGCTTTTATAATTGAAGGTGACAACATCATAACAAGATTTTTCTATTCTTCTTCTAATTTCTATTTTACTGTTATTTACTTGCTTAAGTTACTTGTTTTTTCTTCTTTTCTATCATGCTTTCTTTAATCTTCATCATGCATAGCTAAGTTAATTCATGGCTTATTAATCTCTACCCACCAATGCTTCTAATTTTATGTTAGATGACTGATTGAATCATATGCATGTTTAACCCTAGAATAAGCTAATATTCTTGAAGGCACATGGAGATGGCTAATTAAATCTATATATGTTAATACTTCTCATTTGTTTTTCTTATCCTATACTTAGATAACTTTGATAGTTTAATGTTAAATTTCTATTATTCTTCTTATTCTATGCTTAGAAGGTTTTTGTAGTTTAATGTTAGGTCTTAGTTAGTGATTATTTCAAATAGAGTTTAGTTATTATCTTATGTATCTTGTTTGAATTGAATGCAACTCTTAGGTACAACTTCTATGATCTAAAGTGAAGAATATTCTAGCATAAATTAGTAAGTTAGTAGTGGTAGATGATTAGTAAGTTTTATTTTTTTTAAGTCTATTAAAACCCTAATTTTTAATCAAATTCAATCTATCTCTTTCTACCTCTAACATTTAACATAGAATTCTTTTTTTTTAGAACGAAGAAGAACCATTAACCTATTTAGTGTCTAAAAAGATACTAAAATGCTTCCATTGCATCTCTCCCTGAGGATCGACCCACATAGCCCTTGCTAACATGATTAATTGCAGGAATTCAGAGTTTATCACACATCAGATAAACGCTTTCCTTAAACTCTAAATTTTCCTCAATCAAATTTTGACGTCGTTGCTAGGGAGGGAATGATATTTCTTTTATTTACTAATTAGTTAATCTTTCTTCTTTGTTTTTTGTGTTCAGGGACAGGTTACAGGAAATTGGCAATTGCAGAACATCAACAGAGACTTTATGACTCTGCCCAAGTAGGCAGAGCACCGAACTTCACCACAAAGTCGTGCGTTCCGCAGCCATACAGAGGAGTTGGTCACTCTGCTTCTTTGCATGATGATTTAATTGCAATTCCATAGCTTTTATAGTTAGTCTTTTTCCATGTTATTCTGTTCTATACACTAATTTCTAATCACAACAGTAATCAATGTTTGTAATTGTTTAAACACCGTTATATGTTGCATCCTAGGGCATTCATTTAATTCTGTTTAATATTAAATTACTGTAGAAGAGTGCCAGAGATAAGGTACTTTTGCATTGCATCTCAATTAAGAAACACTTTTGGGTGATTTACAGTTATTTTGAGTGATTACTTATCTATTTACTTGCACACGTTGCACGAAAATGACTTAAAGGCAAATCTCTAAACATGATAAGGTGGGGAAGCCATGACCCTCCTTTAACCCACAAACCACATCTTCTTATTCACTAACCCAATCCTAATTAAAATCTGAGTAAATGTTGACCTAAGGGACATCTCAGACTCACTAGGAAATTGACCTAAGGAGAAAGTTGATAGAATTTAACTCTTGTCAAATCAAAGACTAGGCGTGGATTAAGAGGCGAAACCTTAAAGAATAGTGGTTTAACATAATTAGGAATGTTGCTCTAGCACAGATAACTCTCACTAATCTTGCCACCTACCTGGCTGATAACTTGTTAGATTCTGCAATATACCTCTCATGGATAGTCTAATCAGTTAGGAGTCGTTTAGATGTAAGGTCTACACTTACATAGGCTAGATTTTTTTCTTTTATTTGTTTGTTTTGATATTTTTGAGTTATATGAATTATACCATAATTTTTCCAACTTTAATAGTAATCCACATTTTACTCCGACACTTACACCAACCCGGCATGGCATAAATTTAATCAACAAAACTTTAACTAACATAACTTTAACCAACAAAATTTTAACCAATCAAGTACGCCAGGGTAATCTTATCCTACTCAAAACATGCCCCATCCCAATATTATGGACAAAGTCGGAATAACCATCTCTACTCTTCACCAAGTCAATGGGATACAACGCTCCTGAACCATATTGTCAACCATCTTACCAACATTCACCTTCATATAATCATTGTCAAGATCACTCTATAGAAGAAAAATTTGACTTCGATAAGATGTTAGAAGTGGTCGAGCGATGACTTAAAAAGTTGGAAGACTCGCGTCCCATCAAAATTTCAAACTTCAAGATTCATACTCAATTTGCCAAGTCCCACCACAACAAGAAGAACCAGCTAACTTAAACAGGAGTATGGAAGCCGCAATCGATAGGTTAAAAGTAGCAATAAGCAAATGGGAGAACATTATAGGAATGAGGAAACTCTTCCTTATCAATGTTCGAACATCCTAGAACTTCTAGCCATATTGATGAGACCCACGAATCATGATGTCTTGAAGACCTTGACCAAGATTCAATTTCAACACATCAACTTGAACTTGACCAATCCCAAACCTTGGATAAATTGGTAAGTTTTGACTTCAATGAGATTGAACTTGATGTGAATGTGAACACAATTCTCAACTTTGTGATTTAGTTTCAAACTTTAAATCTATATTGACTCTGGACCCAATTCCTGAGCCAACATTAATTGCTATACCCATATATCATGAAATTGTATCACTTATTGTGGATAGCCACATTCCATTGATGGATCATGAATGTGAACTTAATTTTTTTAAATTTTGAACCAACTATTGAATCAAAACTGACTCTCGAACCTAAAATTGATTTTTCAGAGTTAGTATTGGTTCCCAAACCTATCATTTTTGAGTCCAAATCATTACTTCATCAAGTCACATTCTATTATTGGACCAAGGTGTAGACAATTATGACTCTGAGATGATGTTCCAAATTGGTCATATAACCGGATGATTTTAATGCTAGGCTCTTGCATGATCCTATTCACATTGTAAAAATATAAATAAGAAAGAGGTCATCAAAGGTGGGTTCCTTGATAATCCACAAGATTTAGATTGAGTAGCAACGTTTGGCCCAATCCGACCACCACCGGAACCACCACCTTGAGATAATATTTTGTCTTTCATTCTTTTTTTTCATGCATTCTTGCATTTCATTCATACATTAAGGACAATGCATGAGATAAGAGTGGGGGAGGGTTCATTAACATACTAACATAGGTTTTACTAACAAATTTTTTTAAAAATTTTTTTGAAAAAGAAAACAATATTTAGACCTATTTTTGTAAGTAATTAAGTTAATTTTAAGGAATAAAAAAAATCATAATTAGGATTTCTTAATACTTAGTAAAATAAGATTATTTGTTTCATTTTTAAGATTAGGAGAAAAAATTAAAAAAGTAATTTAATTTTGTTTTTATCTTGATGAAATTGCAAACTTTATACACTTACACACTTAAGATTCAAACAAAGACTTTTGTGCCTTAATATAATATATATATTATATATATATATATATATATATATATATATATATAAAAAAATAAATCTAATTATTGATTAGCTAGATTCTTTGGCCTAAGCAAGCCTTGGTATTTACGCGAAAGGTAATTAATAAAGTTTGAAAAAAAATAAATATAATATAATATAATATAATATATATATATTGGACATATAATAATCAATTTATTAAGTATTAGGGCCTCAAGAAGTCTTGATATTTACGCAAAAGAAAATTATTGTGCGATATATATATATATATATATATATATATATATATATATATATATATATATATTATAATATATATATATATATATATATATATATATATATATGAGAAAAATGTATATCAGCCCGCGGGCTGAGAGTACTCTCTCAGCCTGCGGTGACGTGGCTCAATTTGTCACCTCACTGACTTGCGGCCCGCTTTTAGGAAGAAGTTAAATTACCAAATACCCTTTCGATAACTTTTCCTTATTGTTTATTATTATTTTTCCCCCTTTTTATTTTGCCGCTCTTTATAGGATATAAATTACTTTTCGCCCTATTTCTTTACCTCTTTTTTGAAGATCTAGTTTCTCCTTTTCAGCCTGCGATAAAATTTTTTTTGAAAATATAAAATCTTTTCAGATCAATTTTTTCAGCCTGCGATAAAATTCTACTTTATAGTTTTATTTTTTTGTATATAATGTAGTCAGAGTCTTTGGTCGCATTGTACATTTAAACTGCGACCTTAGTCAAAGTCTTTGGTCGCAGTGTACATGGTTAAATGCGACCAAGGTCGCAGTGTTGTTATTGATAAAGATGGTTAGCAACTGCAATCTAGGGTTGCATACATGGACTGCGACTTTTGGTCGCAGTACGTTAAGTAATTAATTTTTTTGTTATAATGTAGTCAGAGTCTTTGGTCGCATTGTACATTTAAACTGCGACCTTAGTCAAAGTCTTTGGTCGCAGTGTACATGGTTAAATGCGACCAAGGTCGCAGTGTTGTTATTTATAAAGATGGCCAGCAACTGCAATCTAGGGTTGCATTACATGGACTGCGACTTTGGTCGCAGTACGTTAAGTAAGTGTTGTTTTATTAAGTGTTGTTTTGGATTAAGTCATTTTTTGAATCTAAATGAAAATGAAAAGTTGTCTGTTGTCTGATGCGACTTGGAGTCACTCCGTGAGACGCGACCTGTCATAAAATTTTTATGAGATCTTTTAACGTCAAGTCTACGTTGACGAACCCGCACCATTCGTTGTTTCCCGAAGCGGTTGTCCACGCGTCGGCTCTTCATTGGGTTTAGGCGTTAATGTCTTTTAATGCCAAACCGGCGCTGGCGGTTGGAGACCATTAATGCCGACGATTCTGATTAATGACCATTAATTATGGTTATTATGGGCTGCCTATAAATAGGTCTCACCCTCTCCCTTTAACAGCCCATAATTAGACTGTCATCATTCGAGAGCAATTGCTCTGAGAATTTCCGCCTTCTTCAGAGTCTCTAACAGGGGCCTGCCTCCATGGATGAAGATGACCCTATGGACGAACTTGATCGATGTTCGTCCACAAGAAGGAGTCATAGACCTCATCGTCCGCAAGAGAATAAGTCATGGTCCTCGTCGTGCGCAAAAGAATAAGTCATGATCCTGACGAGGACTTAAGCCTCACCGAGATCTGCTCTGACTTGATGCACCAGTCAAGCTTGCTGATAACGGATGGTCAGAGTGGGTATGGCGGCGGGGGATGTGGTGGATATAGTGGTGGGTAGCATACCTTGTGAGGTCTCACAACCTCCTCTCTTACCCCAGAAGTGACATCGAGGAAACTCCATGCTCACTAGATAACCTTTTGGTGAAGAGATGTTCAACAACGAAAGATCGTATCCTGGCACTTTGGAGGGTCAGTTGGAATCGGAGGATTCTGCTGCCACCAGACCTCAAGAAGAAGATTGCTCTTAGTCAACAAGAGCTCTTTTTGATGTTTAGTCTTCTTGGCTCTTTTGATGTTTAGTCTTCTTTGTACTGCTATATTGTAACACTGAATCTTATTGTATAAGAGAGCGTTTTGTATCATTTTCACATGCCTGGAGATAAATGTCCGGACATAAATAAAAAGACTTCAATAACACCACTGCTCTTAGTCAACAAGGAATCTTTTTGATGTTTAGTTTTCTTTGTACTGCTATATTGTAACACTCAATCTTATTGTATAAGAGATCGTTTTGTATCATTTTCACATGCCTGGAGATAATGCCTGGACATAAATAAAAACATATTTGTTTTTTAAATAAACTACGAACTTGGTCGCAGCCATGCATTGCAAACAAACAATTATGACCATAGATGACACTGCGACCAAGGTCGCATAAGATACATGCAAACAGTAACTACCGCGACCAGGGTCGACACTACTGCGACCAAAGACTGCGACTAAGCAACTGCTGCGGTGACGTGTCACCTCGTCGCAGTGTGTGTTGTTGATTAAGACTAAAGACCAGCAATAGCGACCAAGATTGCAGATTATTTTTTTAAGACTGCGGCCATCAACTACGACCAATGTCGCAGTGTTGTTGTTGATTATTTATAAAGACCACCAACTGCGACCAAGGTCTCAGTGATGTTGTTGATTAAGAGTAAAGACCAGCAACTGCGACCAAGGTCGCTGTGTATTTTATTAAGACTAAACACCAACAACTGCGATCAAGGTCGCAGTTTATTTTATTAAGACTACGGTCGTTTATTTTATTAAGACTACGGTCAGAAACTGCGACCAAGGTAGCAGTGTTTTGTTGATTAAGACTAAAGTCCAGCAACTGCGACCAGGTCGCAGTGTATTTATTAAGTCTGCGTCCAGCAACTGCAACCAATGTCGCAACCTTTCATTTTAAAAATTTATAAGGGTGAAGTAATATAATTATTAACTGCGTCCATGGTCGCAGTATATTCGTTTAGCGTAAAATATTTAAAATGAAGGTTTGTAACAATTGTACAGCATTTCAACTAAGACATAGTAGTAAAATGTAATTCACACAATTAACTTTAGAAAACAGATTTATATATTTTAAAAAACAAAATACAATTTTTTAAACTTCTAATCCTCGTCATCACCATCGTAATGAGAAAGAAGTTTGCGACTTTGGTCACAGTACTGAAGGAGGTCGCATTGCTATACGATAGTATGTTTCCTCCGGTATTCTTTATTCTGTATTAAGTATGCGACCATGGAATATTTTTTTACTTTTCAATGCTAGAAGTCGCAGTCGTCATATAAAGGGGTATTTTTGTCAATTTGTTTCACGATTGTTTAGGCGGGATTTTTTGATTTTTTTGGCGCCCACACTCTGCGGCCGATGTGTGGCATATATTCAGCCACGTCCCGCAGGCTGAGAAACTCTCTCAGCCTGCCGGCTGAGGTACAGTAACCCCATATATATATGGGGTTACTGTACCTCAGCCGGCAGGCTGAGAGATTTTCTCAGCCTGCGGGACGTGGCTGAATATATGCCACACATCGGTCGCAGAGTGTGGGCGCCAAAAAATCAAAAAAGATCCCGCCTAAACAATCGTGAAACAAATGACAAAAATATCCCTATTTTAATTCTAAACTGGAATAAAGTCATCAACAAACAAAATTTCAGTTGAATATATCTACAGTTATAAATTCGTAATTTTACTACATCGAAAAATATAATTAAAAAATTTTGGATCAACATATTGTAAAATAAGCAGAAGCATTGAAAATTTAAAAAACATGCCATGGTCGCAGACTTAATACAATATAACTTTCAATTTATATGACAATGCGACACAGTCGTAGTCACTAGTCGCAGTCATAGTATAACAAAACTTTTTTATATAACGTCTGCGATCCTAGTCGCATTCTATCGTACAGCAATGCGACCTCCTTCAGTACTGCGACCAAAGTCGCTAGTCGCATTCTATCGTACAGCAATGCGACCTTCTTCAATACTGCGACCAAAGTCGCAATCTTCTTCGCATGCCTTATGTATTAAATGAAAGTAATTAATATTTTTTCTACCATGATACAACAACAGTCTAGAAAAAAGAGATGCAATAATGTTAATATCAATAAAGGAAAGATGTGCACCATACGTAATCTAAAGATATAGGCAAACAATTCTATAAAAAGTTAATTTGTACTTCAAGTATTAACCTCTGGCAAAAAGAAACTCTTCGGATTCTCCCGCAATAAATCTTCAATTAATATTTTATTTTTTTACATCTTCCTACCATACTCAACCCTCACCTGTAACAATTATTATTACTATTCATGTTCTTCCACAATATTGACCTTTATATAATGCTTGTAACTAATATATTATCTCATACCTAAAAACAATTCATTCTTGAATCATGTCTCTTCCCCATCTTCTTCTTCTGACACTTAGATTTCAACTTCAATCGTTCCCCCACCGGTCCTTTTTCTTCAGGATTTTCTACTGAATCTGATACCAGTCTGGACTTCACTCCTTTTGACTATCTCACTACATCAAATAATGTATTAACTGATCCTCCTATTCATAAGGATAATGAAGATTTCATGTGGGTTAGTGAGGAAGACATTATTCCTCTGCACTTGACGGAGACATGCTTGATGAAAGCATGTCCTCTGATGCTGTAGGCTCGCTTTCCCGCAACGGGTCAGAGAAGAGCTTGATAAAGACGATCCATTCTGGGAGTTTATCGGTGAAACAAAAAAACCTCAAAAACAGGAAGATGATGAGGAAATAAGTGATGAACAAGAAGAGCAGAAGAATGAAGACGACGAATCTGCTTATGATGGTGATAATGACGAGGATTAGGATTTCCTGATCTTCTGATATTCACCTTATT